>CM039590.1:82397212-82426495 GCA_022457205.1 Saccharum spontaneum
TGCGCTACGTCTCGACACGTCTTAGCCAGCAGCTGTGATTTGTACTTTGGATCCGGATTGAACAATCGCTAATCTGTATTCGTTAATTGCTAATCCTTGCTGTCATATTGTGTGCCTACCCATAGCTCCACATATTCTTCTGTCAGCACAGTTTCATCTTGCAACTGTTAACCGCGCTCAACAACAGATTGCTTCGCCCTGTTTGGTTTCATCAAAATTGCCAAAAAAATCAGGAAAATAAAGAAAAAAAATTGTCAAAGTTTTTGCACGCTTTTCAGAGAACGTGCTATTTTTCTATAGACCACATCCCACCTCAGTTGTAGGTGCCAATTTTTGTGGTTGCATCTTTTGTGATCCTTGTTCAGAGAAAATATAAAAAAATAGTGAAAAAAATAAAAAAGTTTGATTCCTACTAGTGCCTTTTGGGAAAATCAGGGAAAAATTCAGGAAAAAGAAAAAATTTGGTTATTTGCTTATTCTGTGCGTTCTTTCCATCATCCTTTGTTTTCACCTTGTTGCGCTATGTCTAGACACGTCTTAGCCAGCAGCTGTGATTTGTACTTTGGATCCGGATTGAACAATCACTAATCTGTATTCGTTAATTGCTAATCCTTGCTGTCATATTGTGTGCCTACACATAGCTCCACATATTCTTCTGTCAGCACAGTTTCATCTTGCAATTGTTAACCATGCTCAACAACAGATTGCTTCGCCCTGTTTGGTTTCACCAAAATTGCCAAAAAAATCAGGAAAATAAAGAAAAAAAAATTGTCAAAGTTTTTGCACGCTTTTCGGAGAACGTGCTATTTTTCTGTAGACCACATCCCACCTCAGTTGTAGGTGCCAATTTTTGTGGTTGCATATTTTGTGATCCTTGTTCAGAGAAAAATATAAAAAAATAGTGAAAAAATAAAAAAGTTTGATTCCTACTAGTGCCTTTTGGGAAAATCAAGGAAAAATTCAGGAAAAAGAAAAAATCTGGTTATTTGCTTGTTCTATGCGTTCTTTCCATCAGCCTTTGTTTTCACCTTGTTGCGCTACGTCTCGACACGTCTTAGCCAGCAGCTGTGATTTGTACTTTGGATCCGGATTGAACAATCGCTAATCTGTATTCGTTAATTGCTAATCCTTGCTGTCATATTGTGTGCCTACCCATAGCTCCACATATTCTTCTGTCAGCACAGTTTCATCTTGCAACTGTTAACCACGCTCAACAACAGATTGCTTCGCCCTGTTTGGTTTCATCAAAATTGCCAAAAAAATCTGGAAAATAAAGAAAAAAATTGTCAAAGTTTTTGCACGCTTTTCAGAGAACATGCTATTTTTCTATAGACCACATCCCACCTCAGTTGTAGGTGCCAATTTTTGTGGTTGCATCTTTTGTGATCCTTGTTCACAGAAAAATATAAAAAAAATAGTGAAAAAAATAAAAAAGTTTGATTCCTACTAGTGCCTTTTGGGAAAATCAGGGAAAAATTCAGGAAAAAGAAAAAATCCGGTTATTTGCTTATTCTGTGTGTTCTTTCCATCATCCTTTGTTTTCACCTTGTTGCGCTATGTCTCGACACGTCTTAGCCAGCAGCTGTGATTTGTACTTTGGATCCGGATTGAACAATCGCTAATATGTATTCGTTAATTGCTAATCCTTGCTGTCATATTGTGTGCCTACACATATCTCCACATATTCTTCTGTCAGCACAGTTTCATCTTGCAATTGTTAACCATGCTCAACAACAGATTGCTTCGCCCTGTTTGGTTTCATCAAAATTACCAAAAAAAATCAGGAAAATAAAGAAAAAAAATTGTCAAAGTTTTTGCACGCTTTTCAGAGAACGTGCTATTTTCCGTAGACCACATCCCACCTCAGTAGAGGTGCCAATTTTTGTGGTTGCATCTTTTGTGATCCTTGTTCAGAGAAAAATATAAAAAAATAGTGAAAAAATAAAAAAGTTTGATTCCTACTAGTGCCTTTTGGGAAAATCAAGAAAAAATTCAGGAAAAAGAAAAAATCTGGTTATTTGCTTGTTCTGTGCGTTCTTTCCATCATCCTTTGTTTTCACCTCGTTGCGCTACGTCTCGACACGTCTTAGCCAGCAGCTGTGATTTGTACTTTGGATCCGGATTGAACAATCGCTAATCTGTATTCGTTAATTGCTAATCCTTGTTGTCATATTGTGTGCCTACCCATAGCTCCACATATTCTTCTGTCAGCACTGTTTCATCTTGCAACTGTTAACCACGCTCAACAACAGATTGCTTCGCCCTGTTTGGTTTCATCAAAATTGCCAAAAAAATCAGGAAAATAAAGAAAAAAAATTGTCAAAGTTTTTGCACGCTTTTCGGAGAACGTGCTATTTTTCTGTAGACCACATCCCACCTCAGTTGTAGGTGCCAATTTTTTTGGTTGCATCTTTTGTGATCCTTGTTCAGAGAAAAATATAAAAAAATAGTGAAAAAATAAAAAAGTTTGATTCCTACTAGTGCCTTTTGGGAAAATCAAGGAAAAATTTAGGAAAAAGAAAAAATCTGGTTATTTGCTTGTTCTGTGCGTTCTTTCCATCATCCTTTGTTTTCACCTTGTTGCGCTACGTCTCGACACGTCTTAGCCAGCAGCTGTGATTTGTACTTTGGATCCGGATTGAACAATCGCTAATCTGTATTCGTTAATTGCTAATCCTTGCTGTCATATTGTGTGCCTACCCATAGCTCCACATATTCTTCTGTCAGCACAGTTTCATCTTGCAACTGTTAACCACGCTCAACAACAGATTGCTTCGCCCTGTTTGGTTTCATCAAAATTGCCAAAAAAATCAGGAAAATAAAGAAAAAAAATTATCAAAGCTTTTGCACGCTTTTCAGAGAACGTGCTATTTTTCTATAGACCACATCCCACCTCAGTTGTAGGTGCCAATTTTTGTGGTTGCATCTTTTGTGATCCTTGTTCACAGAAAAATATAAAAAAATAGTGAAAAAAATAAAAAAGTTTGATTCCTACTAGTGCCTTTTGGGAAAATCAAGGAAAAATTCAGGAAAAAGAAAAAATCTGGTTATTTGCTTGTTCTGTGCGTTCTTTCCATCATCCTTTGTTTTCACGTTGTTGCGCTACGTCTCGACACGTCTTAGCCAGCAGCTGTGATTTGTACTTTGGATCCGGATTGAACAATCACTAATATGTATTCGTTAATTGCTAATCCTTGCTGTCATATTGTGTGCCTACACATATCTCCACATATTCTTCTGTCAGCACAGTTTCATCTTGCAATTGTTAACCATGCTCAACAACAGATTGCTTCGCCCTGTTTGGTTTCATCAAAATTACCAAAAAAAATCAGGAAAATAAAGAAAAAAAATTGTCAAAGTTTTTGCACGCTTTTCAGAGAACGTGCTATTTTCCGTAGACCACATCCCACCTCAGTAGTAGGTGCCAATTTTTGTGGTTGCATCTTTTGTGATCCTTGTTCAGAGAAAAATATAAAAAAATAGTGAAAAAATAAAAAAGTTTGATTCCTACTAGTGCCTTTTGGGAAAATCAAGGAAAAATTCAGGAAAAAGAAAAAATCTGGTTATTTGCTTGTTCTGTGCGTTCTTTCCATCATCCTTTGTTTTCACCTCGTTGCGCTACGTCTCGACACGTCTTAGCCAGCAGCTGTGATTTGTACTTTGGATCCGGATTGAACAATCGCTAATCTGTATTCGTTAATTGCTAATCCTTGTTGTCATATTGTGTGCCTACCCATAGCTCCACATATTCTTCTGTCAGCACTGTTTCATCTTGCAACTGTTAACCACGCTCAACAACAGATTGCTTCGCCCTGTTTGGTTTCATCAAAATTGCCAAAAAAATCAGGAAAATAAAGAAAAAAAAATTGTCAAAGTTTTTGCACGCTTTTCGGAGAACGTGCTATTTTTCTGTAGACCACATCCCACCTCAGTTGTAGGTGCCAATTTTTTTGGTTGCATCTTTTGTGATCCTTGTTCAGAGAAAAATATAAAAAAATAGTGAAAAAATAAAAAAGTTTGATTCCTACTAGTGCCTTTTGGGAAAATCAAGGAAAAATTTAGGAAAAAGAAAAAATCTGGTTATTTGCTTGTTCTGTGCGTTCTTTCCATCATCCTTTGTTTTCACCTTGTTGCGCTACGTCTCGACACGTCTTAGCCAGCAGCTGTGATTTGTACTTTGGATCCGGATTGAACAATCGCTAATCTGTATTCGTTAATTGCTAATCCTTGCTGTCATATTGTGTGCCTACCCATAGCTCCACATATTCTTCTGTCAGCACAGTTTCATCTTGCAACTGTTAACCACGCTCAACAACAGATTGCTTCGCCCTGTTTGGTTTCATCAAAATTGCCAAAAAAATCAGGAAAATAAAGAAAAAAAATTGTCAAAGCTTTTGCACGCTTTTCAGAGAACGTGCTATTTTTCTATAGACCACATCCCACCTCAGTTGTAGGTGCCAATTTTTGTGGTTGCATCTTTTGTGATCCTTGTTCACAGAAAAATATAAAAAAATAGTGAAAAAAATAAAAAAGTTTGATTCCTACTAGTGCCTTTTGGGAAAATCAAGGAAAAATTCAGGAAAAAGAAAAAATCTGGTTATTTGCTTGTTCTGTGCGTTCTTTCCATCATCCTTTGTTTTCACGTTGTTGCGCTACGTCTCGACACGTCTTAGCCAGCAGCTGTGATTTGTACTTTGGATCCGGATTGAACAATCGCTAATCTGTATTCGTTAATTGCTAATCCTTGCTGTCATATTGTGTGCCTACGCATAGCTCCACATATTCTTTTGTCAGCACAGTTTCATCTTGCAACTGTTAACCACGCTCAACAACAGATTGCTTCACCCTGTTTGGTTTCATCAAAATTGCCAAAAAAATCAGGAAAATAAAGAAAAAAAATTGTCAAAGTTTTTGCACGCTTTTCGGAGAACGTGCTATTTTTCTGTAGACCACATCCCACCTTAGTTGTAGGTGCCAATTTTTGTGGTTGCATCTTTTGTGATCCTTGTTCACAGAAAAATATAAAAAAAATAGTGAAAAAAATAAAAAAGTTTGATTCCTACTAGTGCCTTTTGGGAAAATCAGGGAAAAATTCAGGAAAAAGAAAAAATCCGGTTATTTGCTTATTCTGTGTGTTCTTTCCATCATCCTTTGTTTTCACCTTGTTGCGCTATGTCTCGACACATCTTAGCCAGCAGCTGTGATTTGTACTTTGGATCCGGATTGAACAATCGCTAATATGTATTCGTTAATTGCTAATCCTTGCTGTCATATTGTGTGCCTACACATATCTCCACATATTCTTCTGTCAGCACAGTTTCATCTTGCAATTGTTAACCATGCTCAACAACAGATTGCTTCGCCCTGTTTGGTTTCATCAAAATTACCAAAAAAAATCAGGAAAATAAAGAAAAAAAATTGTCAAAGTTTTTGCACGCTTTTCAGAGAACGTGCTATTTTCCGTAGACCACATCCCACCTCAGTAGTAGGTGCCAATTTTTGTGGTTGCATCTTTTGTGATCCTTGTTCAGAGAAAAATATAAAAAAATAGTGAAAAAATAAAAAAGTTTGATTCCTACTAGTGCCTTTTGGGAAAATCAAGGAAAAATTCAGGAAAAAGAAAAAATCTGGTTATTTGCTTGTTCTGTGCGTTCTTTCCATCATCCTTTGTTTTCACCTTGTTGCGCTACGTCTCGACACGTCTTAGCCAGCAGCTGTGATTTGTACTTTGGATCCGGATTGAACAATCGCTAATCTGTATTCGTTAATTGCTAATCCTTGCTGTCATATTGTGTGCCTACCCATAGCTCCACATATTCTTCTGTCAGCACAGTTTCATCTTGCAACTGTTAACCACGCTCAACAACAGATTGCTTCGCCCTGTTTGGTTTCATCAAAATTGCCAAAAAAAATCAGGAAAATAAAAAAAAATTGTCAAAGTTTTTGCACGCTTTTCAGAGAACGTGCTATTTTTCTATAGACCACATCCCACCTCAGTTGTAGGTGCCAATTTTTGTGGTTGCATCTTTTGTGATCCTTGTTCAGAGAAAAATATAAAAAAATAGTGAAAAAATAAAAAAGTTTGATTCCTACTGGTGCCTTTTGGGAAAATCAGGGAAAAATTCAGGAAAAAGAAAAAATCCGGTTATTTGCTTATTTTGTGCGTTCTTTCCATCATCCTTTGTTTTCACCTTGTTGCGCTATGTCTCGACACGTCTTAGCCAGCAGCTGTGATTTGTACTTTGGATCCGGATTGAACAATCGCTAATCTATATTCGTTAATTGCTAATCCTTGCTGTCATATTGTGTGCCTACACATAGCTCCACATATTCTTCTGTCAACACAGTTTCATCTTGCAATTGTTAACCATGCTCAACAACAGATTGCTTCGCCCTGTTTGGTTTCATCAAAATTGCCAAAAAAAATCAGGAAAATAAAGAAAAAAAATTGTCAAAGTTTTTGCACGCTTTTCGGAGAATGTGCTATTTTTCTGTAGACCACATCCCACCTCAGTTGTAGGTGCCAATTTTTGTGGTTGCATCTTTTGTGATCCTTGTTCAGAGAAAAATATAAAAAAATAGTGAAAAAATAAAAAAGTTTGATTCCTACTAGTGCCTTTTGGGAAAATCAAGGAAAAATTCAGGAAAAAGAAAAAATCTGGTTATTTGCTTGTTCTGTGCGTTCTTTCCATCATCCTTTGTTTTCACCTTGTTGCGCTACGTCTCGACACGTCTTAGCCAGCAGCTGTGATTTGTACTTTGGATCCGGATTGAACAATCGCTAATCTGTATTCGTTAATTGCTAATCCTTGCTGTCATATTGTGTGCCTACCCATAGCTCCACATATTCTTCTGTCAGCACAGTTTCATCTTGCAACTGATAACCACGCTCAACAACAGATTGCTTCGCCCTGTTTGGTTTCATCAAAATTGCCAAAAAAAAATCAGGAAAATAAAGAAAAAAAATTGTCAAAGTTTTTGCACGCTTTTCATAGAACGTGCTATTTTTCTATAGACCACATCCCACCTCAGTTGTAGGTGCCAATTTTTGTGGTTGCATCTTTTGTGATCCTTGTTCAGAGAAAAATATAAAAAAATAGTGAAAAAAATAAAAAAGTTTGATTCCTACTAGTGCCTTTTGGGAAAATCAGGGAAAAATTCAGGAAAAAGAAAAAATCCGGTTATTTGCTTATTCTGTGCGTTCTTTCCATCATCCTTTGTTTTCACCTTGTTGCGCTATGTCTCGACACGTCTTAGCCAGCAGCTGTGATTTGTACTTTGGATCCGGATTGAACAATCGCTAATATGTATTCGTTAATTGGTAATCCTTGCTGTCATATTGTGAGCTTACATATAGCTCCACATATTCTTCTGTCAGCACAGTTTCATCTTGCAATTGTTAACCATGCTCAACAACAGATTGCTTCGCCCTGTTTGGTTTCATCAAAATTGCCAAAAAAAATCAGGAAAATAAAGAAAAAAAATTGTCAAAGTTTTTGCACGCTTTTCAGAGAACGTGCTATTTTTCTGTAGACCACATCCCACCTCAGTTGTAGGTGCCAATTTTTGTGGTTGCATCTTTTGTGATCCTTGTTCAGAGAAAAATATAGAAAAATAGTGAAAAAATAAAAAAGTTTGATTCCTACTAGTGCCTTTTGAGAAAATCAGGGAAAAATTCAGGAAAAAGAAAAAATCTGGTTATTTGCTTGTTCTGTGCGTTCTTTCCATCATCCTTTGTTTTCACCTTGTTGCGCTACGTCTCGACACGTCTTAGCCAGCAGCTGTGATTTGTACTTTGGATCCGGATTGAACAATCGCTAATCTGTATTCGTTAATTGCTAATCCTTGCTGTCATATTGTGTGCCGACCCATAGCTCCACATATTCTTCTGTCAGCACAGTTTCATCTTGCAACTGTTAACCGCGCTCAACAACAGATTGCTTCGCCCTGTTTGGTTTCATCAAAATTGCCAAAAAAATCAGGAAAATAAAGAAAAAAAATTGTCAAAGTTTTTGCACGCTTTTCAGAGAACGTGCTATTTTTCTATAGACCACATCCCACCTCAGTTGTAGGTGCCAATTTTTGTGGTTGCATCTTTTGTGATCCTTGTTCAGAGAAAATATAAAAAAATAGTGAAAAAAATAAAAAAGTTTGATTCCTACTAGTGCCTTTTGGGAAAATTAGGGAAAAATTCAGGAAAAAGAAAAAATTTGGTTATTTGCTTATTCTGTGCGTTCTTTCCATCATCCTTTGTTTTCACCTTGTTGCGCTATGTCTCGACACGTCTTAGCCAGCAGCTGTGATTTGTACTTTGGATCCGGATTGAACAATCACTAATCTGTATTCGTTAATTGCTAATCCTTGCTGTCATATTGTGTGCCTACACATAGCTCCACATATTCTTCTGTCAGCACAGTTTCATCTTGCAATTGTTAACCATGCTCAACAACAGATTGCTTCGCCCTGTTTGGTTTCACCAAAATTGCCAAAAAAAATTAGGAAAATGAAGAAAAAAAAATTGTCAAAGTTTTTGCACGCTTTTCGGAGAACGTGCTATTTTTCTGTAGACCACATCCCACCTCAGTTGTAGGTGCCAATTTTTGTGGTTGCATATTTTGTGATCCTTGTTCAGAGAAAAATATAAAAAAATAGTGAAAAAATAAAAAAGTTTGATTCCTACTAGTGCCTTTTGGGAAAATCAAGGAAAAATTCAGGAAAAAGAAAAAATCTGGTTATTTGCTTGTTCTATGCGTTCTTTCCATCAGCCTTTGTTTTCACCTTGTTGCGCTACGTCTCGACACGTCTTAGCCAGCAGCTGTGATTTGTACTTTGGATCCGGATTGAACAATCGCTAATCTGTATTCGTTAATTGCTAATCCTTGCTGTCATATTGTGTGCCTACCCATAGCTCCACATATTCTTCTGTCAGCACAGTTTCATCTTGCAACTGTTAACCACGCTCAACAACAGATTGCTTCGCCCTGTTTGGTTTCATCAAAATTGCCAAAAAAATCTGGAAAATAAAGAAAAAAATTGTCAAAGTTTTTGCACGCTTTTCAGAGAACGTGCTATTTTTCTATAGACCACATCCCACCTCAGTTGTAGGTGCCAATTTTTGTGGTTGCATCTTTTGTGATCCTTGTTCACAGAAAAATATAAAAAAAATAGTGAAAAAAATAAAAAAGTTTGATTCCTACTAGTGCCTTTTGGGAAAATCAGGGAAAAATTCAGGAAAAAGAAAAAATCCGGTTATTTGCTTATTCTGTGTGTTCTTTCCATCATCCTTTGTTTTCACCTTGTTGCGCTATGTCTCGACACGTCTTAGCCAGCAGCTGTGATTTGTACTTTGGATCCGGATTGAACAATCGCTAATATGTATTCGTTAATTGCTAATCCTTGCTGTCATATTGTGTGCCTACACATATCTCCACATATTCTTCTGTCAGCACAGTTTCATCTTGCAATTGTTAACCATGCTCAACAACAGATTGCTTCGCCCTGTTTGGTTTCATCAAAATTACCAAAAAAAATCAGGAAAATAAAGAAAAAAAATTGTCAAAGTTTTTGCATGCTTTTCAGAGAACGTGCTATTTTCCGTAGACCACATCCCACCTCAGTAGTAGGTGCCAATTTTTGTGGTTGCATCTTTTGTGATCCTTGTTCAGAGAAAAATATAAAAAAATAGTGAAAAAATAAAAAAGTTTGATTCCTACTAGTGCCTTTTGGGAAAATCAAGGAAAAATTCAGGAAAAAGAAAAAATCTGGTTATTTGCTTGTTGTGTGCGTTCTTTCCATCATCCTTTGTTTTCACCTCGTTGCACTACGTCTCGACACGTCTTAGCCAGCAGCTGTGATTTGTACTTTGGATCCGGATTGAATAATCGCTAATCTGTATTCGTTAATTGCTAATCCTTGTTGTCATATTGTGGGCCTACCCATAGCTCCACATATTCTTCTGTCAGCACTGTTTCATCTTGCAACTGTTAACCACGCTCAACAACAGATTGCTTCGCCCTGTTTGGTTTCATCAAAATTGCCAAAAAAATCAGGAAAATAAAGAAAAAAAAATTGTCAAAGTTTTTGCACGCTTTTTGGAGAACGTGCTATTTTTCTGTAGACCACATCCCACCTCAGTTGTAGGTGCCAATTTTTTTGGTTGCATCTTTTGTGATCCTTGTTCAGAGAAAAATATAAAAAAATAGTGAAAAAATAAAAAAGTTTGATTCCTACTAGTGCCTTTTGGGAAAATCAAGGAAAAATTTAGGAAAAAGAAAAAATCTGGTTATTTGCTTGTTCTGTGCGTTCTTTCCATCATCCTTTGTTTTCACCTTGTTGCGCTACGTCTCGACACGTCTTAGCCAGCAGCTGTGATTTGTACTTTGGATCCGGATTGAACAATCGCTAATCTGTATTCGTTAATTGCTAATCCTTGCTGTCATATTGTGTGCCTACCCATAGCTCCACATATTCTTCTGTCAGCACAGTTTCATCTTGCAACTGTTAACCACGCTCAACAACAGATTGCTTCGCCCTGTTTGGTTTCATCAAAATTGCCAAAAAAATCAGGAAAATAAAGAAAAAAAATTGTCAAAGCTTTTGCACGCTTTTCAGAGAACGTGCTATTTTTCTATAGACCACATCCCACCTCAGTTGTAGGTGCCAATTTTTGTGGTTGCATCTTTTGTGATCCTTGTTCACAGAAAAATATAAAAAAATAGTGAAAAAAATAAAAAAGTTTGATTCCTACTAGTGCCTTTTGGGAAAATCAAGGAAAAATTCAGGAAAAAGAAAAAATCTGGTTATTTGCTTGTTCTGTGCGTTCTTTCCATCATCCTTTGTTTTCACGTTGTTGCGCTACGTCTCGACACGTCTTAGCCAGCAGCTGTGATTTGTACTTTGGATCCGGATTGAACAATCGCTAATCTGTATTCGTTAATTGCTAATCCTTGCTGTCATATTGTGTGCCTACGCATAGCTCCACATATTCTTTTGTCAGCACAGTTTCATCTTGCAACTGTTAACCACGCTCAACAACAGATTGCTTCGCCCTGTTTGGTTTCATCAAAATTGCCAAAAAAATCAGGAAAATAAAGAAAAAAAATTGTCAAAGTTTTTGCACGCTTTTCGGAGAACGTGCTATTTTTCTGTAGACCACATCCCACCTCAGTTGTAGGTGCCAATTTTTGTGGTTGCATCTTTTGTGATCCTTGTTCACAGAAAAATATAAAAAAAATAGTGAAAAAATAAAAAAGTTTGATTCCTACTAGTGCCTTTTGGGAAAATCAGGGAAAAATTCAGGAAAAAGAAAAAATCTGGTTATTTGCTTATTATGTGTGTTCTTTCCATCATCCTTTGTTTTCACCTTGTTGCGCTATGTCTCGACACGTCTTAGCCAGCAGCTGTGATTTGTACTTTGGATCCGGATTGAACAATCGCTAATATGTATTCGTTAATTGCTAATCCTTGCTGTCATATTGTGTGCCTACACATATCTCCACATATTCTTCTGTCAGCACAGTTTCATCTTGCAATTGTTAACCATGCTCAACAACAGATTGCTTCGCCCTGTTTGGTTTCATCAAAATTACCAAAAAAAATCAGGAAAATAAAGAAAAAAAATTGTCAAAGTTTTTGCACGCTTTTCAGAGAACGTGCTATTTTCCGTAGACCACATCCCACATCAGTAGTAGGTGCCAATTTTTGTGGTTGCATCTTTTGTGATCCTTGTTCAGAGAAAAATATAAAAAAATAGTGAAAAAATAAAAAAGTTTGATTCCTACTAGTGCCTTTTGGGAAAATCAAGGAAAAATTCAGGAAAAAGAAAAAATCTGGTTATTTGTTTGTTCTGTGCGTTCTTTCCATCATCCTTTGTTTTCACCTTGTTGCGCTACGTCTCGACACGTCTTAGCCAGCAGCTGTGATTTATACTTTGGATCCGGATTGAACAATCGCTAATCTGTATTCGTTAATTGCTAATCCTTGCTGTCATATTGTGTGCCTACCCATAGCTCCACATATTCTTCTGTTTGCACAGTTTCATCTTGCAACTGTTAACCACGCTCAACAACAGATTGCTTCGCCCTGTTTGGTTTCATCAAAATTGCCAAAAAAATCAGGAAAATAAAGAAAAAAAATTGTCAAAGCTTTTGCACGCTTTTCAGAGAACGTGCTATTTTTCTATAGACCACATCCCACCTCAGTTGTAGGTGCCAATTTTTGTGGTTGCATCTTTTGTGATCCTTGTTCACAGAAAAATATAAAAAAATAGTGAAAAAAATAAAAAAGTTTGATTCCTACTAGTGCCTTTTGGGAAAATCAAGGAAAAATTCAGGAAAAAGAAAAAATCTGGTTATTTGCTTGTTATGTGCGTTCTTTCCATCATCCTTTGTTTTCACGTTGTTGCGCTACGTCTCGACACGTCTTAGCCAGCAGCTGTGATTTGTACTTTGGATCCGGATTGAACAATCGCTAATCTGTATTCGTTAATTGCTAATCCTTACTGTCATATTGTGTGCCTACCCATAGCTCCACATATTTTTCTGTCAGCACAGTTTCATCTTGCAACTGTTAACCACGCTCAACAACAGATTGCTTCGCCCTGTTTGGTTTCATCAAAATTGCCAAAAAAATCAGAAAAATAAAGAAAAAAATTGTCAAAGTTTTTGCACGCTTTTCGGAGAACGTGCTATTTTTCTGTAGACCACATCCCACCTCAGTTGTAGGTGCCAATTTTTGTGGTTGCATCTTTTGTGATCCTTGTTCAGAGAAAAATATAAAAAAATAGTGAAAAAATAAAAAAGTTTGATTCCTACGAGTGCCTTTTGGGAAAATCAAGGAAAAATTCAGGAAAAAGAAAAAATTTGGTTATTTGCTTGTTCTGTGCCTTCTTTCCATCATCCTTTGTTTTCACCTTGTTGCGCTACGTCTCGACACGTCTTAGCCAGCAGCTGTGATTTGTACTTTGGATCTGGATTGAACAATCGCTAATCTGTATTCGTTAATTGCTAATCCTTGCTGTCATATTGTGTGCCTACCCATAGCTCCACATATTCTTCTGTCAGCACAGTTTCATCTTGCAACTGTTAACCGCGCTCAACAACAGATTGCTTCGCCCTGTTTGGTTTCATCAAAATTGCCAAAAAAATCAGGAAAATAAAGAAAAAAAATTGTCAAAGCTTTTGCACGCTTTTCAGAGAACGTGCTATTTTTCTATAGACCACATCCCACCTCAGTTGTAGGTGCCAATTTTTGTGGTTGCATCTTTTGTGATCCTTGTTCACAGAAAAATATAAAAAAATAGTGAAAAAAATAAAAAAGTTTGATTCCTACTAGTGCCTTTTGGGAAAATCAAGGAAAAATTCAGGAAAAAGAAAAAATCTGGTTATTTGCTTGTTATGTGCGTTCTTTCCATCATCCTTTGTTTTCACGTTGTTGCGCTACGTCTCGACACGTCTTAGCCAGCAGCTGTGATTTGTACTTTGGATCCGGATTGAACAATCGCTAATCTGTATTTGTTAATTGCTAATCCTTACTGTCATATTGTGTGCCTACCCATAGCTCCACATATTTTTCTGTCAGCACAGTTTCATCTTGCAACTGTTAACCACGCTCAACAACAGATTGCTTCGCCCTGTTTGGTTTCATCAAAATTGCCAAAAAAATCAGAAAAATAAAGAAAAAAAATTGTCAAAGTTTTTGCACGCTTTTCGGAGAACGTGCTATTTTTCTGTAGACCACATCCCACCTCAGTTGTAGGTGCCAATTTTTGTGGTTGCATCTTTTGTGATCCTTGTTCAGAGAAAAATATAAAAAAATAGTGAAAAAATAAAAAAGTTTGATTCCTACGAGTGCCTTTTGGGAAAATCAAGGAAAAATTCAGGAAAAAGAAAAAATCTGGTTATTTGCTTGTTCTGTGCGTTCTTTCCATCATCCTTTGTTTTCACCTTGTTGCGCTACGTCTCGACACGTCTTAGCCAGCAGCTGTGATTTGTACTTTGGATCTGGATTGAACAATCGCTAATCTGTATTCGTTAATTGCTAATCCTTGCTGTCATATTGTGTGCCTACCCATAGCTCCACATATTCTTCTGTCAGCACAGTTTCATCTTGCAACTGTTAACCGCGCTCAACAACAGATTGCTTCGCCCTGTTTGGTTTCATCAAAATTGCCAAAAAAATCAGGAAAATAAAGAAAAAAAATTGTCAAAGTTTTTGCACGCTTTTCAGAGAACGTGCTATTTTTCGATAGACCACATCCCACCTCAGTTGTAGGTGCCAATTTTTGTGGTTGCATCTTTTATGATCCTTGTTCAGAGAAAATATAAAAAAATAGTGAAAAAAATAAAAAAGTTTGATTCCTACTAGTGCCTTTTGGGAAAATCAGGGAAAAATTCAGGAAAAAGAAAAAATCCGGTTATTTGCTTATTCTGTGCGTTCTTTCCATCATCCTTTGTTTTCACCTTGTTGCGCTATGTCTCGACACGTCTTAGCCAGCAGCTGTGATTTGTACTTTGGATCCGGATTGAACAATCGCTAATATGTATTCGTTAATTGCAAATCCTTGCTGTCATATTGTGTGCCTACACATATCTCCACATATTCTTCTGTCAGCACAGTTTCATCTTGCAATTGTTAACCATGCTCAACAACAGATTGCTTCGCCCTGTTTGGTTTCATCAAAATTACCAAAAAAAATCAGGAAAATAAAGAAAAAAAATTGTCAAAGTTTTTGCACGCTTTTCAGAGAACGTGCTATTTTCCGTAGACCACATCCCACCTCAGTAGTAGGTGCCAATTTTTGTGGTTGCATCTTTTGTGATCCTTGTTCAGAGAAAAATATAAAAAAATAGTGAAAAAATAAAAAAGTTTGATTCCTACTAGTGCCTTTTGGGAAAATCAAGGAAAAATTCAGGAAAAAGAAAAAATCTGGTTATTTGCTTGTTCTGTGCGTTCTTTCCATCATCCTTTGTTTTCACCTTGTTGCGCTACGTCTCGACACGTCTTAGCCAGCAGCTGTGATTTGTACTTTGGATCCGGATTGAACAATCGCTAATCTGTATTCGTTAATTGCTAATCCTTGCTGTCATATTGTGTGCCTACCCATAGCTCCACATATTCTTCTGTCAGCACAGTTTCATCTTGCAACTGTTAACCGCGCTCAACAACAGATTGCTTCGCCCTATTTGGTTTCATCAAAATTGCCAAAAAAATCAGGAAAATAAAGAAAAAAATTGTCAAAGTTTTTGCACGCTTTTCAGAGAACGTGCTATTTTTCGATAGACCACATCCCACCTCAGTTGTAGGTGCCAATTTTTGTGGTTGCATCTTTTATGATCCTTGTTCAGAGAAAATATAAAAAAATAGTGAAAAAAATAAAAAAGTTTGATTCCTACTAGTGCCTTTTGGGAAAATCAGGGAAAAATTCAGGAAAAAGAAAAAATCTGGTTATTTGCTTATTCTGTGCGTTCTTTCCATCATCCTTTGTTTTCACCTTGTTGCGCTATGTCTCGACACGTCTTAGCCAGCAGCTATGATTTGTACTTTGGATCCGGATTGAACAATCGCTAATCTGTATTCGTTAATTGCTAATCCTTGCTGTCATATTGTGTGCCTACACATATCTCCACATATTCATCTGTCAGCACAGTTTCATCTTGCAATTGTTAACCATGCTCAACAACAGATTGCTTCGCCCTGTTTGGTTTCATCAAAATTACCAAAAAAAATCAGGAAAATAAAGAAAAAAATTGTCAAAGTTTTTGCACGCTTTTCAGAGAACGTGCTATTTTCCGTAGACCACATCCCACCTCAGTAGTAGGTGCCAATTTTTGTGGTTGCATCTTTTGTGATCCTTGTTCAGAGAAAAATATAAAAAAATAGTGAAAAAATAAAAAAGTTTGATTCCTACTAGTGCCTTTTGGGAAAATCAAGGAAAAATTCAGGAAAAAGAAAAAATCTGGTTATTTGCTTGTTCTGTGCGTTCTTTCCATCATCCTTTGTTTTCACCTTGTTGCGCTACGTCTCGACACGTCTTAGCCAGCAGCTGTGATTTGTACTTTGGATCCAGATTGAACAATCGCTAATCTGTATTCGTTAATTGCTAATCCTTGCTGTCATATTGTGTGCCTACCCATAGCTCCACATATTCTTCTGTTTGCACAGTTTCATCTTGCAACTGTTAACCACGCTCAACAACAGATTGCTTCGCCCTGTTTGGTTTCATCAAAATTGCCAAAAAATCAGGAAAATAAAGAAAAAAAATTGTCAAAGCTTTTGCATGCTTTTCAGAGAACGTGCTATTTTTCTATAGACCACATCCCACCTCAGTTGTAGGTGCCAATTTTTGTGGTTGCATCTTTTGTGATCCTTGTTCACAGAAAAATATAAAAAAATAGTGAAAAAAATAAAAAAGTTTGATTCCTACTAGTGCCTTTTGGGAAAATCAAGGAAAAATTCAGGAAAAAGAAAAAATCTGGTTATTTGCTTGTTATGTGCGTTCTTTCCATCATCCTTTGTTTTCACGTTGTTGCGCTACGTCTGGACACGTCTTAGCCAGCAGCTGTGATTTGTACTTTGGATCCGGATTGAACAATCACTAATCTGTATTCGTTAATTGCTAATCCTTGCTGTCATATTGTGTGCCTACCCATAGCTCCACATATTCTTCTGTCAGCATAGTTTCATCTTGCAACTGTTAACCACGCTCAACAACAGATTGCTTCGCCCTGTTTGGTTTCATCAAAATTGCCAAAAAAATCAGGAAAAAAAAGAAAAAAAATTGTCAAAGTTTTTGCACGCTTTTCGGAGAACGTGCTATTTTTCTGTAGACCACATCCCACCTCAGTTGTAGGTGCCAATTTTTGTGGTTCCATCTTTTGTGATCCTTGTTCAGAGAAAAATATAAAAAAATAGTGAAAAAATAAAAAAGTTTGATTCCTACTAGTGCCTTTTGGGAAAATCAAGGAAAAATTCAGGAAAAAGAAAAAATCTGGTTATTTGCTTGTTCTGTGCGTTCTTTCCATCATCCTTTGTTTTCACCTTGTTGCGCTACGTCTCGACACGTCTTAGCCAGCAGCTGTGATTTGTACTTTGGATCTGGATTGAACAATCGCTAATCTGTATTCGTTAATTGCTAATCCTTGCTGTCATATTGTGTGCCTACCCATAGCTCCACATATTCTTCTGTCAGCACAGTTTCATCTTGCAACTGTTAACCGCGCTCAACAACAGATTGCTTGGCCCTGTTTGGTTTCATCAAAATTGCCAAAAAAATCAGGAAAATAAAGAAAAAAAATTGTCAAAGTTTTTGCACGCTTTTCAGAGAACGTGCTATTTTTCTATAGACCACATCCCACCTCAGTTGTAGGTGCCAATTTTTGTGGTTGCATCTTTTATGATCCTTGTTCAGAGAAAATATAAAAAAATAGTGAAAAAAATAAAAAAGTTTGTTTCCTACTAGTGCCTTTTGGGAAAATCAGGGAAAAATTCAGGAAAAAGAAAAAATCCGGTTATTTGCTTGTTCTGTGCGTTCTTTCCATCATCGTTTGTTTTCACCTTGTTGCGCTACGTCTCGACACGTCTTAGCCAGCAGCTGTGATTTGTACTTTGGATCCGGATTGAACAATCGCTAATCTGTATTCGTTAATTGCTAATCCTTGCTGTCATATTGTGTGCCTACCCATAGCTCCACATATTCTTCTGTTTGCACAGTTTCATCTTGCAACTGTTAACCACGCTCAACAACAGATTGCTTCGCCCTGTTTGGTTTCATCAGAATTGCCAAAAAAATCAGGAAAATAAAGAAAAAAAATTGTCAAAGCTTTTGCACGCTTTTCAGAGAACGTGCTATTTTTCTATAGACCACATCCCACCTCAGTTGTAGGTGCCAATTTTTGTGGTTGCATCTTTTGTGATCCTTGTTCACAGAAAAATATAAAAAAATAGTGAAAAAAATAAAAAAGTTTGATTCCTACTAGTGCCTTTTGGGAAAATCAAGGAAAAATTCAGGAAAAAGAAAAAATCTGGTTATTTGCTTGTTATGTGCGTTCTTTCCATCATCCTTTGTTTTCACGTTGTTGCGCTACGTCTCGACACGTCTTAGCCAGCAGCTGTGATTTGTACTTTGGATCCGGATTGAACAATCGCTAATTTGTATTCGTTAATTGCTAATCCTTGCTGTCATATTGTGTGCCTACCCATAGCTCCACATATTCTTCTGTCAGCACAGTTTCATCTTGCAACTGTTAACCACGCTCAACAACAGATTGCTTCGCCCTGTTTGGTTTCATCAAAATTGCCAAAAAAATCAGGAAAATAAAGAAAAAAAATTGTCAAAGTTTTTGCACGCTTTTCAGAGAACGTGCTATTTTTCTGTAGACCACATCCCACCTCAGTTGTAGGTGCCAATTTTTGTGGTTGCATCTTTTGTGATCCTTGTTCAGAGAAAAATATAAAAAAATAGTGAAAAAATAAAAAAGTTTGATTACTACTAGTGCCTTTTGGGAAAATCAGGGAAAAATTCAAGAAAAAGAAAAAATCTGGTTATTTGATTGTTCTGTGTGTTCTTTCAATCATCCTTTGTTTTCACCTTGTTGCGCTACGTCTCGACACGTCTTAGCCAGCAGCTGTGATTTGTACTTTGGATCCGGATTGAACAATCGCTAATCTGTATTCGTTAATTGCTAATCCTTGCTGTCATATTGTGTGCCTACCCATAGCTCCACATATTCTTCTGTCAGCACAGTTTCATCTTGCAACTGTTAACCGCGCTCAACAACAGATTGCTTCGCCCTGTTTGGTTTCATCAAAATTGCCAAAAAAATCAGGAAAATAAAGAAAAAAAATTGTCAAAGTTTTTGCACGCTTTTCAGAGAACGTGCTATTTTTCTATAGACCACATCCCACCTCAGTTGTAGGTGCCAATTTTTGTGGTTGCATCTTTTATGATCCTTATTCAGAGAAAATATAAAAAAATAGTGAAAAAAATAAAAAAGTTTGATTCCTACTAGTGCCTTTTGGGAAAATCAGGGAAAAATTCAGGAAAAAGAAAAAATCTGGTTATTTGCTTATTCTGTGCGTTCTTTCCATCATCCTTTGTTTTCACCTTGTTGCGCTATGTCTCGACACGTCTTAGCCAGCAGTTATGATTTGTACTTTGGATCCGGATTGAACAATCGCTAATCTGTATTCGTTAATTGCTAATCCTTGCTGTCATATTGTGTGCCTACACATAGCTCCACATATTCTTCTGTCAGCACAGTTTCATCTTGCAATTGTTAACCATGCTCAACAACAGATTGCTTCGCCCTGTTTGGTTTCATCAAAATTGCCAAAAAAATCAAGAAAATAAAGAAAAAAAATTGTCAAAGTTTTTGCACGCTTTTCGGAGAACGTGCTATTTTTCTGTAGACCACATCCCACCTCAGTTGTAGGTGCCAATTTTTGTGGTTGCATCTTTTGTGATCCTTGTTCAGAGAAAAATATAAAAAAATAGTGAAAAAATAAAAAAGTTTGATTCCTACTAGTGCCTTTTGGGAAAATCAAGGAAAAATTCAGGAACAAGAAAAAATCTGGTTATTTGCTTGTTCTGTGCGTTCTTTCCATCATCCTTTGTTTTCACCTTGTTGCGCTACGTCTCGACACGTCTTAGCCAGCAGTGTGATTTGTACTTTGGATCCGGATTGAACAATCGCTAATCTGTATTCGTTAATTGCTAATCCTTGTTGTCATATTGTGTGCCTACCCATAGCTCCACATATTCTTCTGTCAGCACAGTTTCATCTTGCAACTGTTAACCACGCTCAACAACAAATTGCTTCGCCCTGTTTGGTTTCATCAAAATTGCCAAAAAAAATCAGGAAAATAAAGAAAAAAAATTGTCAAAGTTTTTGCACGCTTTTCAGAGAACGTGCTATTTTTCTATAGACCACATCCCACCTCAGTTGTAGGTGCCAATTTTTGTGGTTGCATCTTTTGTGATCCTTGTTCAGAGAAAATATAAAAAAATAGTGAAAAAAATAAAAAAGTTTGATTCCTACTAGTGCCTTTTAGGAAAATCAAGGAAAAATTCAGGAAAAAGAAAAAATCTGGTTATTTGCTTGTTATGTGCGTTCTTTCCATCATCCTTTGTTTTCACGTTGTTGCGCTACGTCTCGACACGTCTTAGCCAGCAGCTGTGATTTGTACTTTGGATCCGGATTGAACAATCGCTAATCTGTATTCGTTAATTGCTAATCCTTGCTGTCATATTGTGTGCCTACCCATAGCTCCACATATTCTTCTGTTTGCACAGTTTCATCTTGCAACTGTTAACCACGCTCAACAACAGATTGCTTCGCCCTGTTTGGTTTCATCAGAATTGCCAAAAAAATCAGGAAAATAAAGAAAAAAAATTGTCAAAGCTTTTGCACGCTTTTCAGAGAACGTGCTATTTTTCTATAGACCACATCCCACCTCAGTTGTAGGTGCCAATTTTTGTGGTTGCATCTTTTGTGATCCTTGTTCACAGAAAAATATAAAAAAATAGTGAAAAAAATAAAAAAGTTTGATTCCTACTAGTGCCTTTTGGGAAAATCAAGGAAAAATTCAGGAAAAAGAAAAAATCTGGTTATTTGCTTGTTATGTGCGTTCTTTCCATCATCCTTTGTTTTCACGTTGTTGCGCTACGTCTCGACACGTCTTAGCCAGCAGCTGTGATTTGTACTTTGGATCCGGATTGAACAATCGCTAATTTGTATTCGTTAATTGCTAATCCTTGCTGTCATATTGTGTGCCTACCCATAGCTCCACATATTCTTCTGTCAGCACAGTTTCATCTTGCAACTGTTAACCACGCTCAACAACAGATTGCTTCGCCCTGTTTGGTTTCATCAAAATTGCCAAAAAAATCAGGAAAATAAAGAAAAAAAATTGTCAAAGTTTTTGCACGCTTTTCAGAGAACGTGCTATTTTTCTGTAGACCACATCCCACCTCAGTTGTAGGTGCCAATTTTTGTGGTTGCATCTTTTGTGATCCTTGTTCAGAGAAAAATATAAAAAAATAGTGAAAAAATAAAAAAGTTTGATTCCTACTAGTGCCTTTTGGGAAAATCAGGGAAAAATTCAGGAAAAAGAAAAAATCCAGTTATTTGCTTGTTCTGTGCGTTCTTTCCATCATCCTTTGTTTTCACCTTGTTGCGCTACGTCTCGACACGTCTTAGCCAGCAGCTGTGATTTGTACTTTGGATCCGGATTGAACAATCGCTAATCTGTATTCGTTAATTGCTAATCCTTGCTGTCATATTATGTGCCTACCCATAGCTCCACATATTCTTCTGTCAGCACAGTTTCATCTTGCAACTGTTAACCGCGCTCAACAACAGATTGCTTCGCCCTGTTTGGTTTCATCGAAATTGCCAAAAAATCAGGAAAATAAAGAAAAAAAATTGTCAAAGTTTTTGCACGCTTTTCAGAGAACGTGCTATTTTTCTATAGACCACATCCCACCTCAGTTGTAGGTGCCAATTTTTGTGGTTGCATCTTTTGTGATCCTTGTTCAGAGAAAATATAAAAAAATAGTGAAAAAATAAAAAAGTTTGATTCCTACTAGTGCCTTTTGGGAAAATCAGGGAAAAATTCAGGAAAAAGAAAAAATCCGGTTATTTGCTTATTCTGTGCATTCTTTCCATCATCCTTTGTTTTCACCTTGTTGCGCTATGTCTCGACACGTCTTAGCCAGCAGCTGTGATTTGTACTTTGGATCCGGATTGAACAATCGCTAATCTGTATTCGTTAATTGCTAATCCTTGCTGTCATATTGTGTGCCTACACATAGCTCCACATATTCTTCTGTCAGCACAGTTTCATCTTGCAACTGTTAACCACGCTCAACAACAGATTGCTTCGCCCGGTTTGGTTTCATCAAAATTGCCAAAAAAATTAGGAAAATAAAGAAAAAAAATTGTCAAAGTTTCTGCACGCTTTTCAGAGAACGTGCTATTTTTCTATAGACCACATCCCACCTCAGTTGTAGGTGCCAATTTTTGTGGTTGCATCTTTTGTGATCGTTGTTCAGAGAAAAATATAAAAAAATAGTGAAAAAATAAAAAAGTTTGATTCCTACTAGTGCCTTTTGGGAAAATCAGGGAAAAATTCAGGAAAAAGAAAAAATTCGGTTATTTGCTTGTTCTGTGCGTTCTTTCCATCATCCTTTGTTTTCACCTTCTTGCGCTACGTCTCGACACGTCTTAGCCAGCAGCTGTGATTTGTACTTTGGATCCGGATTGAACAATCGCTAATCTGTATTCGTTAATTGCTAATCCTTGCTGTCATATTGTGTGCCTACCCATAGCTCCACATATTCTTCTGTCAGCACAGTTTCATCTTGCAACTGTTAACCACGCTCAACAACAGATTGCTTCGCCCAGTTTGGTTTCATCAGAATTGCCAAAAAAATCAGGAAAATGAAGAAAAAAATTGTCAAAGTTTTTGCACGCTTTTCAGAGAACGTGCTATTTTTCTATAGACCACATCCCACCTCAGTTGTAGGTGCCAATTTTTGTGGTTGCATCTTTTGTGATCCTTGTTCAGAGAAAAATATAAAAAAATAGTGAAAAAATAAAAAAGTTTGATTCCTACTAGTGCCTTTTGGGAAAATCAGGGAAAAATTCAGGAAAAAGAAAAAATCCAGTTATTTGCTTGTTCTGTGCGTTCTTTCCATCATCCTTTGTTTTCACCTTGTTGCGCTACGTCTCGACACGTCTTAGCCAGCAGCTGTGATTTGTACTTTGGATCCGGATTGAACAATCGCTAATCTGTATTCGTTAATTGCTAATCCTTGCTGTCATATTGTGTGCCTACACATAGCTCCACATATTCTTCTGTCAGCACAGTTTCATCTTGCAACTGTTAACCACGCTCAACAACAGATTGCTTCGCCCGGTTTGGTTTCATCAAAATTGCCAAAAAAATTAGGAAAATAAAGAAAAAAAATTGTCAAAGTTTCTGCACGCTTTTCAGAGAACGTGCTATTTTTCTATAGACCACATCCCACCTCAGTTGTAGGTGCCAATTTTTGTGGTTGCATCTTTTGTGATCGTTGTTCAGAGAAAAATATAAAAAAATAGTGAAAAAATAAAAAAGTTTGATTCCTACTAGTGCCTTTTGGGAAAATCAGGGAAAAATTCAGGAAAAAGAAAAAATTCGGTTATTTGCTTGTTCTGTGCGTTCTTTCCATCATCCTTTGTTTTCACCTTCTTGCGCTACGTCTCGACACGTCTTAGCCAGCAGCTGTGATTTGTACTTTGGATCCGGATTGAACAATCGCTAATCTGTATTCGTTAATTGCTAATCCTTGCTGTCATATTGTGTGCCTACCCATAGCTCCACATATTCTTCTGTCAGCACAGTTTCATCTTGCAACTGTTAACCACGCTCAACAACAGATTGCTTCGCCCAGTTTGGTTTCATCAGAATTGCCAAAAAAATCAGGAAAATGAAGAAAAAAATTGTCAAAGTTTTTGCACGCTTTTCAGAGAACGTGCTATTTTTCTATAGACCACATCCCACCTCAGTTGTAGGTGCCAATTTTTGTGGTTGCATCTTTTGTGATCCTTGTTCAGAGAAAAATATAAAAAAATAGTGAAAAAATAAAAAAGTTTGATTCCTACTAGTGCCTTTTGGGAAAATCAGGGAAAAATTCAGGAAAAAGAAAAAATCCAGTTATTTGCTTGTTCTGTGCGTTCTTTCCATCATCCTTTGTTTTCACCTTGTTGCGCTACGTCTCGACACGTCTTAGCCAGCAGCTGTGATTTGTACTTTGGATCCGGATTGAACAATCGCTAATCTGTATTCGTTAATTGCTAATCCTTGCTGTCATATTGTGTGCCTACCCATAGCTCCACATATTCTTCTGTCAGCACAGTTTCATCTTGCAACTGTTAACCGCGCTCAACAACAGATTGCTTCGCCCTGTTTGGTTTCATCAAAATTGCCAAAAAAATCAGGAAAATAAAGAGAAAAAATTGTCAAAGTTTTTGCACGCTTTTCAGAGAACGTGCTATTTTTCTATAGACCACATCCCACCTCAGTTGTAGGTGCCAATTTCTGTGGTTGCATCTTTTGTGATCCTTGTTCAGAGAAAAATATAAAAAAATAGTGAAAAAATAAAAAGTTTGATTCCTACTAGTGCCTTTTGGGAAAATCAGGGAAAAATTCAGGAAAAAGAAAAAATCCGGTTATTTGCTTGTTCTGTGCGTTCTTTTCATCATCCTTTGTTTTCACCTTGTTGCGCTACGTCTCGACACATCTTAGCCAGCAGCTGTGATTTGTACTTTGGATCCGGATTGAACAATCGCTAATCTGTATTCGTTAATTGCTAATCCTTGCTGTCATATTGTGTGACTACCCATAGCTCCACATATTCTTCTGTCAGCACAGTTTCATCTTGCAACTGTTAACCACGCTCAACAATAGATTGCTTCGCCCTGTTTGGTTTCATCGAAATTGCCAAAAAAAATCAGGAAAATAAAGAAAAAAAATTGTCAAAGTTTTTGCACGCTTTTCAGAGAACGTGCTATTTTTCTGTAGACCACATCCCACCTCAGTTGTAGGTGCCAATTTTTGTGGTTGCATCTTTTGTGATCCTTGTTCAGAGAAAAATATAAAAAAAATAGTGAAAAAATAAAAAGTTTGATTCCTACTAGTGCCTTTTGGGAAAATCAGGGAAAAATTCAGGAAAAAGAAAAAATCCGGTTATTTGCTTGTTCTGTGCGTTCTTTCCATCATCCTTTGTTTTCACCTTGTTGCGCTACGTCTCGGCACATCTTAGCCAGCAGTTGTGATTTGTACTTTGGATCCGGATTGAACAATCGCTAATCTGTATTCGTTAATTGCTAATCCTTGTTGTCATATTGTGTGCCTACCCATAGCTCCACATATTCTTCTGTCAGCACAGTTTCATCTTGCAACTGTTAACCACGCTCAACAACAGATTGCTTCGCCCAGTTTGGTTTCATCAAAATTGCCAAAAAAATTAGGAAAATAAAGAAAAAAAATTGTCAAAGTTTCTGCACGCTTTTCAGAGAACGTGCTATTTTTCTATAGACCACATCCCACCTCAGTTGTAGGTGCCAATTTTTGTGGTTGCATCTTTTGTGATCGTTGTTCAGAGAAAAATATAAAAAAATAGTGAAAAAATAAAAAAGTTTGATTCCTACTAGTGCCTTTTGGGAAAATCAGGGAAAAATTCAGGAAAAAGAAAAAATTCGGTTATTTGCTTGTTCTGTGCGTTCTTTCCATCATCCTTTGTTTTCACCTTCTTGCGCTACGTCTCGACACGTCTTAGCCAGCAGCTGTGATTTGTACTTTGGATCCGGATTGAACAATCGCTAATCTATATTCGTTAATTGCTAATCCTTGCTGTCATATTGTGTGCCTACCCATAGCTCCACATATTCTTCTGTCAGCATAGTTTCATCTTGCAACTGTTAACCACGCTCAACAACAGATTGCTTCGCCCTGTTTGGTTTCATCAAAATTGCCAAAAAAATCAGGAAAATAAAGAAAAAAATTGTCAAAGTTTTTGCACGCTTTTCAGAGAATGTGCTATTTTTCTGTAGACCACATCCCACCTCAGTTGTAGGTGCCAATTTTTCTGGTTGCATCTTTTGTGATCCTTGTTCAGAGAAAAATATAAGAAAATAGTGAAAAAATAAAAAAAGTCTGATTCCTACTAGTGCCTTTTGGGAAAATCAGGGAAACATTCAGGAAAAAGAAAAAATCCGGTTATTTGCTGGTTCTGTGCGTTCTTTCCATCATCCTTTGTTTTCACCTTGTTGCGCTACGTCTCGACACGTCTTAGCCAGCAGCTGTGATTTGTACTTTGGATCCGGATTGAACAATCGCTAATCTGTATTCGTTAATTGCTAATCCTTGCTGTCATATTGTGTGACTACCCATAGCTCCACATATTCTTCTGTCAGCACAGTTTCATCTTGCAACTGTTAACCACGCTCAACAACAGATTGCTTTGCCCTGTTTGGTTTCATCAAAATTGCCAAAAAAATCAGGAAAATAAAGAAAAAAAATTGTCAAAGTTTTTGCATGCTTTTCAGAGAACGTGCTATTTTTCTATAGACCACATCCCACCTCAGTTGTAGGTGCCAATTCTTGTGGTTGCATCTTCTGTGATCCTTGTTCAGAGAAAAATATAAAAAATAGTGAAAAAATAAAAAAGTTTGATTCCTACTAGTGCCTTTTGGGAAAATCAGGGAAAAATTCAGGAAAAAGAAAAAATCCGGTTATTTGCTTGTTCTGTGCGTTCTTTCCAACATCCTTTGTTTTCACCTTGTTGCGCTACGTCTCGACACGCTTAGCCAGCAGCTGTGATTTGTACTTTGGATCAGATTGAACAATCGCTAATCTGTATTCGTTAATTGCTAATCCTTGCTGTCATATTGTGTGCCTACCCATAGCTCCACATATTCTTCTGTCCGCACAGTTTCATCTTGCAACTGTTAACCACGCTCAACAACAGATTGCTTCGCCCAGTTTGGTTTCATCAGAATTGCCACAAAAATTAGGAAAATGAAGAAAAAAAATTGTCAAAGTTTTTGCACGCTTTTCAGAGAACGTGCAATTTTTCCATAGACCACATCCCACCTCAGTTGTAGGTGCCAATTTTTGTGGTTGCATCTTTTGTGATCCTTGTTCAGAGAAAAATATAAAAAAATAGTGAAAAAATAAAAAGTTTGATTCCTACTAGTGCCTTTTGAGAAAATCAGGGAAAAATTCAGGAAAAAGAAAAAATCCGGTTATTTGCTTGTTATGTGCGTTCTTTCCAACATCCTTTGTTTTCACCTTGTTGCGCTACGTCTCGACACGTCTTAGCCAGCAGCTGTGATTTGTACTTTGGATCCGGATTGAACAATCGCTAATCTGTATTCGTTAATTGCTAATCCTTGCTGTCATATTGTGTGCCTACCCATACCTCCACATATTCTTCTGTCAGCACAGTTTCATCTTGCAACTGTTAACCACGCTCAACAACAGATTGCTTCGCCCTGTTTGGTTTCATCAAAATTGCCAAAAAATCAGGAAAATAAAGAAAAAAATTGTCAAAGTTTTTGCACACTTTTTCAGAGAACGTGCTATTTTTCTGTTGACCACATCCCACCTCAATTGTAGGTGCCAATTTTTATGGTTGCATCTTTTGTGATCCTTGTTCAGAGAAAAATATAAAAAAAGGAGTGAAAAAATAAAAAAGTTTGATTCCTACTAGTGCCTTTTGGGAAAATCAGGGAAAAATTCAGGAAAAAGAAAAATCCTTATATTTGCTTGTTCTGTGCGTTCTTTCCATCATCCTTTGTTTTCACCTTGTTGTGCTACGTCTCGACACGTCTTAGCCAGTAGCTGTGATTTGTACTTTGGATCCGGATTGAACAATCGCTAATATGTATTCGTTAATTGCGAATGATTGCTGTCATATGTGTGCCTACCCATAGCTCCACATATTCTTCTGTCAGCACAGTTTCATCTTGCAACTGTTAACCACGCTCAACAACATATTATTTCGCCCTGTTTGGTTTCATCAAAATTGCCAAAAAAAATCAGGAAAATAAAGAAAAAAAATTGTCAAAGTTTTTGCACGCTTTTTAGAGAACGTGCTATTTTTCTGTAGACCACATCCCACCTCTGTTGTAGGTGCCAATTTTGTGGTTGCATCTTTTGTGATCCTTGTTCAGAGAAAAATATAAAAAAATAGTGAAAAATAAAAAAGTTTGATTCCTACTAGTGCCTATTGAGAAAATCAGGGAAAATTCAGGAAAAGAAAAAATCCGGGGTATTTGCTTTTTCTGTGCGTTCTTTCCATCATCCTTTGTTTTCGCCTTGTTGCGCTACGTCTCGACACGTCTTAGCCAGCAACTGTGATTTGTACTTTGGATCCGGATTGAACAATCGCTAATATGTATTCGTTAATTGCAAATCCTTGCTGTCATATTGTGTGCCTACCCATAGCTCCACATATTCTTCTGTCAGCACAGTTTCATCTTGCAACTGTTAACCACGCTTAACAACAGATTGCTTCGCCCTGTTTGGTTTCATCAACATTGCCAAAAAAAATTAGAAAAATAAAGAAAAAAATTGTCAAAGTTTTTGCACGCTTTTTCAGAGAACGTGCTATGTTTCTGTAGACCACATCCCACCTCAGTTGTAGGTGCCAATTTTTGTGGTTGCATCTTTTGTGATCCTTGTTCAGAGAAAATATAAAAAAATAGTGAAAAAATAAAAAAGTTTGATTCCTACTAGTGCCTTTTGGGAAAATCAGGGAAAAATTTAGGAAAAAGAAAAATCCGGTTATTTGCTTGTTCTGTGCGTTCTTTCCATCATCCTTTGTTTTCACCTTGTTGCGCTACGTCTCGACACGTCTTAGCCAGTAGCTGTGATTTGTACTTTGAATCCGGATTGAACAATCGCTAATATGTATTCGTTAATTGCGAATCCTTGCTGTCATATGTGTGCCTACCCATAGCTCCACATATTCTTCTGTCAGCACTGTTTCATCTTGCAACTGTTAACCACGCTCAACAACAGATTGCTTTGCCCTGTTTGGTTTCATCAAAATTGCCAAAAAATCAGGAAATAAAGAAAAAAAATTGTCAAAGTTTTTGCACGCTTTTCAGAGAACGTGCTATTTTTCTATAGACCACATCCCACCTCAGTTGTAGGTGCCAATTTTTGTGGTTGCATCTTTTGTGATCCTTGTTCAGAGAAAAATATAAAAAAAATAGTGAAAAAATAAAAAGTTTGATTCCTACTAGTGCCTTTTGGGAAAATCAGGGAAAAATTCAGGAAAAAGAAAAAATCCGGTTATTTGCTTGTTCTGTGCGTTCTTTCCATCATCCTTTGTTTTCACCTTGTTGCGCTACGTCTCGACACATCTTAGCCAGCAGCTGTGATTTGTACTTTGGATCCGGATTGAACAATCGCTAATCTGTATTCGTTACTTGCTAATCCTTGCTGTCATATTGTGTGCCTACCCATAGCTCCACATATTCTTCTGTCAGCACAGTTTCATCTTGCAACTGTTAACCACGCTCAACAACAGATTGCTTCGCCTGTTTGGTTTCATCAAAATTGCCAAAAAAATCAGGAAAATAAAGAAAAAAAAATTGTCAAAGTTTCTGCACGCTTTTCAGAGAACGTGCTATTTTTCTATAGACCACATCCCACCTCAGTTGTAGGTGCCAATTTTTGTGGTTGAATCTTTTGTGACCCATGTTCAGAGAAAAATATAAAAAAATAGTG
>CM039590.1:82426595-82454763 GCA_022457205.1 Saccharum spontaneum
GTCACTTGTCAGACAAAAGATTAGTATATGCACTTCTTAATGTTAGTGCACGGTCCATTCTATTGTGCCAATTTAGAGGACAAATTATTGTGGATGGACACCACTGAAAGCAGTGTATAAAAGCATTGAGATTCCATCCAGCACATCCAAGTACAGTCTTCTACATTACGAAAAAAAAGAGTACAGTTTTCTCCTAACATAGCTAATTTTGCAACAATAAACTGAAATAAGTTAGCATGTCACTGTGCACATCACAGATAGCGCGTGTATTGTGAAACTTACAAGCAAAAAAGTTTACTGATGCATAACACAAACATGCTAATTATTACTACTAACAAAAACAGAGATGAAATTCAAACAGTGAAGCAATGCAAAGGTAGAAGCATGAGGTAATAACCAGCCAAGGGGTTAAGTTTGATTCATGTGCATGCCACCTATTTTTTCAAACAATCATTGGGAATAAACAATCTAATTGTTTAATTCTATTAAACAGTTGCACTGTAGAGATCATAGACACATCAGAAGCTGCTATATACAGTATGTTCCACAAGTATCTTGGTGCACGAATCATACTTATTTTTTTCAAACAATCATTGGGAATGAACAATCTAATTGTTTAATTCTCTTAAACAGGTGCACTGTAGAGATCATGGACACATCAGGAGCTGCTATATACAGTATGTTCCACAAGTATCTTGGTGCACGAATCATACTTAAACAAATCAACAAAGTAGCCTAGCATTTACTTTTGCACTTGCATACATAAATCGTAACCCAAAGAGTTATGTTTAGATGACACAATATTACAAAATCGATATCTATTGCCATGTTTAATTTAATACATTTAGCAATCCAATTAAGCGGACCGCATTCACGGTGCGCAGTGGAAGTAAACAAAAGCACTGATAGAAGAGAAATGTTTTTTCTTCTCACCTTGAAGACTTCTTTGCTCAGCGGCACAGACGCAGATCTCCTCCTTCCCTTATATCCGTCAAGCTTCCCTTCCACGACGCGTACCACGTACGCGGCTCTCCTTTTTGCCGATGACCCTTCCTAGCAACAATGGCGGCACGATCCAGCTCTTTGCCCTCCTTCCCGCCGATCGCAACTCCTTTGCTTCTCTTCGGAACCAGCTCCTCCTTCTAGTGCAAGGTTCTAGGCGGCGGTGAGTGGGTCTGTCATCTGTGGCGGCGCTTGGGTCTAGGCGGCGGCGGTAGGGTAGGGTTTGGACTTCGGAATGGCAGAGGATTGGGGGCAACAATGGCTGTGTGGCCGTGTGGCCGTGTGGGGTTGGGCCGGCAGCGTTGGAGTTGGGGTCGTGTAGCTGTGTGGGGCCCGGGAGCGGCGCGACGAAAATGACGAGGACTGGGAACGGTGGCCGCGTGCGGGTGCGGTGTCGTGGAAAATTTCATGCAGGATTCAGACGGAGGTGTTAGACTGTCTGCACCGGAGACCTGTAAACCATCCTGTAAACGCATATAGCGAACGGAACTCCCGCACCGAGTACGCTATTGGCGTCCGCTATCCTCTAGGACCGGCTCCTGTCCGCCAAATTTGGCGTGGTAGCGGGCGTGCGCTATCCGCGCGTGGGGCCCGCCGCCCACCACCGCGAGGTGCCTCCCTCCGCCAGTCCCTGTCAAGGTCGCCCAAAGCCGCCGCCCGCCTCTGCCATGCCCACACCGGCGTCCATGGCCCCCTCTGCTCGCGCCTGGAGAGGGAAAAGGGGAGGAGCTCCATGGCCCGACCTCGAGCCGCCGCCACCGCCGGATCCACGAGCCTGAGCTAAACGAACCATAAGGCTACAGAACCGGTAAGGTGCATAGTGGCTAAATGAACCCACAGATTTGGATCAGTATCATATACCCCAAAGAAAGTTTCACAGTTCGTGATCCACATTATAGGATTTGACCCATCAAATTTTGGAAACACAAAATTGGGCAGAGCAGCATTAGCGAGCAAGTAGGCAAGCCGGTCATGGTGCACATAATCACTCACTTTGAACGAAATTGGTGAGGATTTCGGAGGATTATTCGCATATGTGACTGGGGCAGGGATCGGAGTGGCAGTGTACACCACCCCGAAACCAACACCCCAGTGATTCGAACTCTTGCCGTGGTCTAACGACCCAGATGTCGCCCCTGTTGGGGGAGGCTCCAGATGGCGGAGCTCGACACCTTTGCGCTCGAGGAAGTAGTGAGATCTTCCCGTGAGCCGACGCGGAGGGATCGATGACAGTGACGAGGCCTTGAGGGATCTCCAGCGCAGCATCAGCTTACGCAAGAAGAACGCCCAGCGCCCGATCCATCCATGCGCCCAAATCCATCACCGCGTGCTCCAGCTTGTGGACTTGATTATCCACTTCAGGCTTCCAAATGTTGATCTCAGACCTCAGAGCCCGCATCTTCGACATAGAACTCTTAAACTCATTGATTCCCTTGGAGTTCTCGTCTAGTAGCGCCAGGATTTGGTTGAGCTGCGCTTCTAGTGACGCCATGGCCATCTGTCTCCGAGTAAGATACTGATGATTTGCCAGAATTCGGTATGGGGTGATTCCCAACTTGCCATCACTACTGATCAAGCCGACCTCGGCACGGACCTATGGATTCTCGCGATCGACGCTGCATTAGTGAATCACAAAGGAGAGCCTGCCATTGGGGATTACGACTCCGGATCGAAGTAGTGAGGAAGATGGAGAAATTTTTGGTGGATCGAAACGGCTCCGATGCTAGATGTCACCGAACTACAAGCGATTGTATATATATGTAAGGTAAAGTGGAGCAAGGTCTCGAGACACTGGCCACCGCCGCGCTCGCCTCCGCCGTCGCCCACCGGGCACAGTTCAGAGAGATGACCAAGTTCGATTTTGCTACTGTGCTTCAGCCATTACATGAAGGGGCCAGATGGGCTGCCTCCGACTCGAGCCACGCAGGGCCAGTTTCTTCACTTCGTCCAGTCTGGGCTGAATACATGCGGGTTGGGCTTCTTGCTTCAGGCCTTCTTGTCTTGGGCCACTGGCTTCATGACGGAGACGTCTTCAGGCAGTCCGTCTTCTTCACAGTTCTGACCAGCAACGGCTTGACCAGCAACAGTTCCGCCTGGTACCTCTGTCTCAATACGATGCAGAGATGTGGTCGGTGACACTGGCCAGATCATAGCAAAGCCCGGCCAATGTTTTTCTAAACGCTAAACGGTAAACAGTCGGTCACCTACCGTTTAGCCATTATTCGGGCAAAACGGACCATTAAACAGGCTGCACGGCCAATTAAACGGGCTAAATGGGAGATTAAACAGAAACGACATACCACTGTGTAGCGTTTACACGGTGTTTAAACAGGCTAAACCGTTTAGGCGAACAGTGAGCCCGGCCAGGCTGCTTGCGGCGCGGGGCGCCCTTGGCGTGTCTCATGGCCGCCCTCACTTGCCTCCTGTGTTCCTCTCGACTCGATCCCATCTCTGCAGTGACGCGTACACGTTGGACAGACCGTACGCCGCGCCGTCGTGGAGGTCCAACTTCGATATCCGCCGCACCGCCCACTCGCTCAGCCTCACACCTCCCTCCTGCCGCTCCGCAACACGGGCGTCGAGCAGGAGGCTTCCGAGCACCTTGGCGTTGGGGCAGCCGGGCATCGTCTGCACGAGCCGCGAGACCTCGTCGACGTGACCCGCGCAGCACAGGAGGTCCACTAAACCGGTAGCATCTGGGAGAAGAACTTTCTGGCCTCCAGCAGTAGGCCGGAGTGGCTGCACGACGACGGGGGCGCCACGAACGTCACCCCCGTCCGGCCTGACGCTGTTTCCGTCCAGCCTTCCCTCGACCATGTCATGAAACACAGCTATGGTGTCCTCGCCGCAGCCGTTGATTCCGAGCCCTGAGATCACCGTGTTCCAACAAAAGAGGTTGGGGCTGCGGGGCATGGTGCGGAAGACGTCGAGAGCGCAGTCCACGCTCCCGCTCTTGAAGTACATGTCCATGAGGGCGTTGCTCAGGACTAAGGATGAAAACGGTCGGAAACGGTCGAAAACGGACTTACGATATAGAAAAACAAAAACGGTCGGTTCGGGACATTTCTACATTTAGCAATTAAAGAGTACAAAAAATAGTTGAAAATGGTTGTGAAACCAATTGAAACTGACAATTTTTCATGTTAAAAAACGGTTCATAATATAGAAAACGAAAACAGTCAATTCGGAATATTTCTGTTCCGTTTTCATCCCTACTCAGGACGGTGTCCATCCATATCCCATTCTGCTGGATGAGGTGATGGATCTGCCGGCCCAGTGCCAAGTTCCCGACCTGCACGCACGCAGTCACCACGGTAGCCATGGTGCCATTGGTGGGACTCAACCTCTGCTCCCCCTCCTGCTGCGTGTGCATCAGAAGGTGGAACATCGTGATGGCAGAGGCTGGTTCCCTTCCGCGCAAGTACCCGGCCATCATCGTGTTCCAGGTGATGACGTCCCGCAACGAGGAGCCCAGGTCGAACAGCTCTCGCGCTGCGTCCATCCGCCCGGCCTTGCAGTACCCATCGATCATCGCGTTCCACGACACGACGCTGCTGCTCATCGCGCGGATGCTGGCCTCGAAGACGTCCCTAGCTGAGGTGAGATCGCCGGCCCTGCAGTAGCACGTGACCATGGTGTTCCACGAGGCCGGCGTCCTGTCCGACATTCGGCCGAACAGCCCCGGACGTCCGTGACCCTCCCGGCGGCGCCAAGGGCGGCCAGCATGGCGTTGATGGCGACCACGTCCCTCCGCGGCATTTCGTCCAACAGACTCCGAGCGCGAGCCACAAGGCCCCGCTTCGCGTAGCTGGTCAGCAAGGCGGTGCTAATGACCATGTCGGAGGCGAGGCCCAGCTTGCAGGCGAGTGAGTGTAGGGCTTGCGCTTCCTGACAGCCGGTGCACGCAGTGATCGCTGGGAGCAGGGCGGCCGGGGCATGGGATTGTGAAAGCATCCGCATGACCGCATAGCCAGGCAGTCAGGCCAAGCACCGGCGCCTACTGGCGTGAACGGTAAACTGACAGCCGACCAGGTCTAGGATTTTCACACACGACATGTCTAGGATTTTTTATTTTTAACCATTACTCTACCTAATTTTAATTTTCTAACTTTTTAGACCCCGCGTCCGCGCCAGGTCGTGTGGATCACGATGTCTAATCATGCATTAGCATGGCATAGATTGTGTAGAAGCAGCCAATGTATACTCTACGTGAAAGCTTATCATCACACTCGCTTTGTTAAGGTAAATCTATTTTCCACGTCACCCGAACATGTGTAGAGTGTATTTATCGAGTACTCCACTCACGCCGTGTGTATTATACGCTGGGCACGGCGACTGAAAATCGCCAACAACGCCACTACGACAACAGGAGCACCACGTGTGGGAAAGGGAGTCCCGGCTGATTCGCACGCCAAAGTGGATATGCTGGCTGCTGGATGTTTCCTCCAATCAACAAGTAAGGCGTACGTGTACATCAGCATGGAAGCCAATTACATGAAGATAAGGCACTTGCATGTACGTGTACACGGACGCTTCTATCAAGCATGCAAATATCTGCATGTGTCTCCCCCACGCAGTGGACTCCGTCAGGCTATGTCTCGACTATGCACGTCCGTAGGGCTCCGGCCCTTGCACGGCTAATGTGGTCCGACTACAAGTCTACAACATATCCGTCTACTCGTATATCATGGCACACCGACTCACTCTTTCACTCGGCCGTCAATCAAACTAAGTCAAATTTTAATATTTTTCTAAATATTCTTTAATCTTCATATATCTCCCAATATTAAATATGTGCCTCCACGGCCATACCATACGTTCCCGACTACTCATACAACTCTGCTTTTGTAGTTGGGACTACACCTAACGGGTGTATAACATGCGCTCCACGTGTATTATCATTTTTTGCGCAAGGCCGACTGCTCTGGTTTTCTCTTAATAGTTGCAATAATACTTTAGTACGAACTCACATTTGTGATGCATTTTTTACTCGCACAGCTTACATGGTCAAGGGCATGAACCTCACGACCATATGCTAGTGATACAAGTGCTTACACATAAGGGGTCAACTACTCGGGGAATTTACACAGCCTGATGCGACCCGCTCTTGACCTGTTATCTTACATGCATGCTAGGACCGACTCCCGACTTGATATCCTGAATATCAATAAGTATAAAATTTTGTATATTTATGTTGCAGGGGATTAGATCTGAACCATGCCATTGGGTGAGGTACACCCCCGCGGGTTGCCTTACTCGGTTACCATGTCGCTGGGTGAGGTATGCCCCCGAGGACTGCCTTACTCAGTTACCACATCGCTGGGTGAGATACGTGCCTCCACGGGCTGCCTTACTCAGCCACTACTTCGTTGGGTGAGGCACGCTCTCCGCGCTGCCTTACTCGGCTAGTGCTCCACAGGACGAGACACGTTCTAGTATGCTGACCTTCCTCCGAACCTTGTTGCGGTGATTTTGGAATTCTGAGGTGGGAGTGGTACGGGTTCTCTGGTGAGGAGATTGCTCACCCAAAGCCTTGGGCTCGCAACACACCCTACTTGCGTTCTACAAGAGCCAAGACACATGCAAGCCGCTTAAAGATGACTACAGCACATCCATCTATACTGTGCCACGTCGACTCTTTCACTTAGCTATTGCCACAGCTTAGTCGGCACTAAGCTCGGGGGCTCAGCCATTGCCTCGAGTTAGTCGGCGTCACTCTGACTACGCTCAGGGGCTTGGATTCAAGGATGTAAGACTAAAATTACAAGCATTCAACCACTCAGGGACAAGTTGTCACTGATCATTGTCAAGGGAGGACACTCGGCTACACCCTTGAGGTCGTCTACAAGATCCTATAATCAACTACCGAGTAGTCGGTTTTAGGCTTCGGGGCTGCAGGATACATATCCTCATCAGATGCATTCAAATTTCTTCGACAAAGAATTGCGACCCTCCAACTCTTTATGCTAAAGTAAGAGGCTCGGAGGCTATACTTAATGATTGCACTTTTTCCAAAAAGTGCACACTACTAGAAGATTTCAAGAAGCACTATGTGGTTTCCCTCATGAAGGTACTTGGATGGCACTTGATTCTACTTGGCAAGCATCAAGAGATTCAAGACTACTTCCGAGATCAACCATATAGTGCTCGGGGGTTTGTGGGACATAGTCCCTGGGTACCCTGCAAGGAAGGGAGAAGATCTAGCTAGTCCGACTAGGATTCCCCATATGTAATCTTAGTAGGACTGCTACCTTGTAATCCTACTGGGACTCCTATATTATAGCCGACTAGGGAGACTTGCCTCCTAAACTATATAAAGGGGGGCTCCCTAGATCAGGGAGATAATAGACATGTAACAATCAATCATACACAACACCCCAACGCAAAAGCACCACGTCTAACTAGACTAGGTATTACGCTATTCAGTGGGCTGAACCAGTATAAATTGCAGTCTCTCGTGTTTACCGACGAGTTCTACATACGGCAAAGCCCACCAATCACTGTCCTGGGTAGCCCCGCGACGAGTTGCTGATCATCAACACCTACACCGATCTACATCCACCGTTGCCTGATCTCCAGTGCCATCACTTCTGTTTCGTTGCAGACACGAACAACTTACCTAGTGAAAAGTGCTGCCTGAGAGTTTGTTGGAAATTTGATAGAATTTGTCAGGTCAGGCAAATAGTTATAACTAGAAGCGTACCTCGCGCGTTGCAGCGAGAACTACTGATTTAGAATGAAATTAAACTATTGATAAAATTCTTAGAAAGGAATTAACTATTATAAACTAATGTTAGTGAATAGTGTGGCACGCTGATGTGGACAACTAAACATATGTTAGTGGATTATATGTCTCGCTGACGTGGATATCATAATTGTTTGTGCTAATGAACTTTAACTGCAAATGATAGTAGACTGCTGAGATAGACACTTTGCATGTCAAAATAATATTCTAGTGGGTTTAGGATTATAAGAGATATAGATATAGATAGATATGTTTAGTTGACAGCTTGTGCCTGGGAATGCAAATTAAAAAGAATAAAACATTAATTTGTGTTTACCAAAATTGTATATGATTAGTCAAACTCTTAACCACTTTTTTAATACCAATGATTTACATTATACCTTCTCTACATTTAGAATATTAAAATAAATATTTAGAATTGGAATATATTTTTACATAAAAGGGCTAATCCAATGCTGAAGGCATCCCATACTATACGGGGTCTGGGAAAGGGTTATCAGAGGACAGAGGCAAGCCTTACCCTTGCGATGTGCAAATGCAAAGAGGCTGCCTCTCGAACCCGGGACCTTCTGGTCACGGCTGGTAGTACTCTACCACTTGCCCCTAGCCCGCCCATCAGCAATATGTTTTTACATATATTTAAATTGAAAATAGAAATAAAATAAAATGAAAACTTAGCTTTCATGGGAAGGTCATTTGCTTGATTTGACGTGGATAGAAAGGGTATAGAAAAGTTATGCCGCGACTGTATAAATTGGTAAGCGTGTAATCATGGCCATTAGCCCATGCAAGAATGTTAACGTCGGCGGGAGCTAGGCTTTCGTTTTCTTCGGCCTGGGTGAGCTATTCTTTTCGTGGACCAGGAAGTTTTTCAGGATCGTAACCAAAGAGGATGCAAGCAAGGACCAGACAATTTCAGCCTAGGGTTTGCATCCAGACCCTGAGACCGTCATTACTGCATGTCTAACAGTCCAAGGCTCCAAGCCATCACGGATTCAAGTGAACCAAACAACTGCTCGGCGTGTTTAGATACCCAAAAGAGCCAAAAAATTTTACATAGTAACTGTCACATTGAATCTTTGTACGTATACATGGAGCATTAAATGTAGGTAAAAAAATAACTAATTACACAGTTTGTCTGTAAATGTCGAGATGAATCTTTTAAGCCTAGTTAGTCTATAGTTAGATAATTTTTACCAAATAATAACAAAAAAAATATTACAGAAACTTTTCACCAAAAATTTTCACATCTAAAAACGCCCTTACATTCCTCAAATTTGGCTTCAGCTGGCCTGGCCACTGGCCAGCGGAGTGCGGCGAGCAGAGTGGTCGGCCCCACTCACCGGCAGAGCAGAGCAGAGTGCGCGCCTGCGTGGTACATTTGCAGCCTCTGCTTCTTTAGGCCATGTTTAGATTCAAAATTTAGAAACCAAATTTTACATAGTAAGTGTCGTGTTATACTATAGTAATTTTGTTTTTATTTGGTAATAATTGTCCAAACATTGATTAATTAGGCTTAAAATGTTCGTCTTGCAAAGTACAACAAAACTGTGCAATTAGTTTTTTATTTCATCTATATTTAGTACTCGATATATGTGCCGGCATTTTGATGTAACGGGGAATAAGAATTCTACGTAGTAAATTTAGTGGGCAAATTCTGGAATCTAAACAAGGCCTTAGTGTTGCCGAATAAATTCTCCACTTCACTTTTTCTGCTTCTTCAATGACCCTAGGGGAAGATTCCAACGATTTGGGCCTTGTTCACTTTGTAAAAAATTTGAACCCGATGAATAGTACCGCTTTCGTCTTATTTGGTAAATATTGTCTAATTGTGGACTAACTAGGCTCAAAAGATTCATCTCGTGATTTCCAACTAAACTGTGTAATTAGTTATTTTTTACCTATATTTAATACTCCATGCAAACGGCTAAAAATTGATGTGATGGAGAGAGTGAAAAAACTTGGAATTTGAATGACATCTAAGGGCCTGTTTAGTTGGCCAAAGAGGCCAAAAAAGTTTATGTAGTACCCGTCACATCGAATCTTTGGACGCATGCATGAAGTATTAAATATAGATAAAAAAATAACTAATTGCACAATTTGTCTGTAAATGTCGAAACGAATCTTTTGAGCCTAGTTAGTCCATAATTGGATAAATTTTGCCAAATAACAACGAAAAGTACTACAAGAATTTACCCAAAAATTTTCACATCTAAACAGGCCCTGAACAAGCCCTTGGTGTTGCCGAATAAATTCTCCACTTCTTCAGTGTCCTGTCCATTGGAGGTTTGCTTTGGTGGTGCCAATAATTGGAGGAAGGAATAGAGAGGATGCTTCAGTAGGAACCAGGGACTGCTCTTTGCGTTCTCAGCCGGCGCTTCTCTTTCTGCACCCTTCCAAGTCGAATTTGTACACTATTTGCTTGGGTGAGTTCAATGGCTTCAGATTTGTTCATCTTTCCTCTCTACTTTCATGGCTGATTTAGTGATCCGCATCGTTTTTGTTGGATCATGCAGGTTGAAGAAATCCTGTTCGGACTGGAAGTTCGCTTTAACTCCATCTGCAAGATTTGATGAAATGATGCAAGAATTACAGGATAAGATCTAGCTGGTTGAATCTACAGAGTTACAGACTGATCTATATATAAACTTTCTGAAAGATTTCATTTCCCGCTTCAGAAATGATGCAAGTGGGAGGAGGAACAGAGAGCATGCTTTAGTACGCACTGCTCTTTTGGTTTTCACTTTCCGACAGCTCATCTGGTTCTCTGGTCCTTGTCAATTTAATAAGCTCAACTTAATCAATTCGTCAAGAAAGGTTTCAGACATCTTCATATCTTTTCACTTAGTTCACTAGTGGTTTGTGTAATTGCATATGTTGAAATTCTTTTTTTTTTGTTCAGAGAAAAAAGTCTTGCAGACAGATAGTGTTCTACATCTGCATCACTCTGCTGTCAGTTCCTCTAGCTCTCCCATGTTCAAGGATTGTTTTCTATGGAGAGCTCCAGGGAATCCAGATAGTCAAGAAACAGTTATGATTTCATTCTATATTTTGTCCAAACACATGCCAGATTTGCACGTGCTAATCATATAGTGAGAGCATAAGTTTGATGCTGGACAAAGCACCAGTTTCTGTCGTACCACTGCTTGATAACATCCAGTTGGGATCAGCAAAACTTGCATTGACAAAAATTGCATCCATTTACAATCAGTGCATTATTAGCTAAGCATATTCAGGTATGTATCTTTTCTACTTCTAATATATCAATTCACTAATGGCGATTCTTCTTGTTGTCTACAAAACTATGAGTTATATCTATTGATTCAATCAAGCTTTCATTCACTCTACTTTTTGCAGGAGGTGCCAAAAGTGCGATAGATTGAGAGTCCTCTGTTATCTATTCTATATATACCTGTTGGAAGATATAGTTTGTAAGGTACGAGCCGTAGGTGTGCTTCTCGATATTGTTTGGTTGCTTCCATGATGTTCTTTTTTTTCCCTAAGAAATATTTCCTTCTTTTTGCGGAACTGTTGGTACATATATCCATGATGTTACTGATGTCGAAATTATGATACAATACCTTTTAAGATAGTTTTTTTCCTATAAGGAAAGAGAGAGTACATCGGCTTTTAAAGAAGATGATATATGTTAAATTTAATGAATGTTATCCCATTTTGAGACCAAAGTTAACACGTTTTCTCATTCATTGCCAGCCTACACCTCTTTTTGTGCATCTCCCTAAACATCTTGGCCTGATGGCAACCATACTTGAATCTTTTGTTGGATCATGTGCCAAGAAGTTGCAAGATATTGTTACAGAGGAGGCCATACTAATTTTAGGTGTTAAAGAAGAGCTCATAGAACTGCAGAGAAGAATGGAGCAAATACGATACTTTCTTAATGATGCAGAGCAAAGGAGCATAAAAGAATCAGCTGTTACCAATTGGCTTGGTCAGCTAAGAGATGCTATGTATGAAGCTGATGATATCATTGACTTGGCCAAATCCAAAGGAAGAAAGCTATTGCGAGGCCATTCTTCATCATTATCAAGCAGTTCAAATACATGCAGTGCCCTTTCCCTTTCCTCTTGCTTTTCTAGTATTCGGACACGTCATGAGGTTGCTGTCAAGATTAAAAACTTAAACAAAAGAATTGATAACATTTCAAAGGATAAAATATTTTCTTCACTCAGGAGTACACAACCAACTGTAACAGTTTCAGCACCAAATCAGAGAAGAAGTTCTAGCCTTGTTGAACCGAACCTTGTTGGTAAGGAGGTCATACATGCTTGTAGAAAAGTAGTAGATCTGGTACTTGCACATAAGGAAAATAGGTCTTACAAGCTTGCTATCGTTGGAATGGGAGGAGTTGGTAAGACAACACTAGCACAAAAAATATATAATGACCAAAATCTAAAAGGGAGTTTCAACAAACAAGCCTGGGTTTGTGTTTCCAAAGATTTCTCTGAAATAGCTATTTTAAAGGAGATTCTTCGAAAAATTGATGTACACTACATGCAAGACGAATCAACTGATGAGCTCCAAAGGAAGCTACAATTGGCCATTAAGGATAAGAGTTTTTTTCTTGTGTTGGATGATGTGTGGCAGTCAGACACATGGACAAATCTACTCAGGATCCCATTGCATGCTGCATCCTCAGGAGTAGTTCTATTGACAACTCGATTTGACACTATTGCTGTAGAAACCGGAATGGACTATACACATCGAGTTGATTTAATGTCACTGGATGAAGGATGGGAGTTACTATGGAAGAGCATGGGCATCAAGGAAGAAAAAGAAGTACAAAGTCTACATGACTTAGGGATTGATATTGTTCGCAAATGTGGTGGTCTTCCCCTTGCAATTAAAGTTATCGCTAGAGTTTTAGCAAGCAAAGATCAAATTGAGAATGAGTGGAAGAAGATTTTGGTAAAAGATGCTTGGTCCATGAGTAATCTTCCTCGTGAAATAACAAGTGCCATATATCTAAGCTACGAAGAGCTGCCACACCATTTGAAGCAGTGTTTTATCTATTGTGCTTTGTACCCAGAAGATTCGGTAATTTACCGTGATGATATTGTGAGGATGTGGGTCGCTGAAGGCTTTGTAGTTGAGCAAAATGACCAACTACTTGAAGATATAGCGGAAGAACAATATTATGAGCTGATCAATCGAAATCTACTCCAACCAGATTATTACTACGCTGACCTTAGTCGATGTAGAATGCATGATCTATTAAGGCAGCTTGCTTGTCATTTATCTAGAGAAGAACTTTATGTTGGTGAGACCGAGTCAATAGGGGTTAATGTTATGAGTAAATTCCGACGTATCTCAATTGCCACTTCGAAGGATATGGTGGTGTTACCTAGAATGGATAAGGGGAAATGTAAAGTGAGAACTTGGACGTCTTTTACAAAGTCTTTGAGAGTCGATGATGTATTATTTGAAAGATTACCATGCATTCGACTTTTGGATTTGACGGGTTCACATATACAAAATATTCCATCTTGTATTGGACGTTTAATCCATCTACGATTGCTAGACCTTGATGGGACTAACATATCTTCTCTTCCAGAGTCCATCTGTTGTCTCATAAACCTTCAGATATTGAATTTGCAGGGGTGTGATTCTTTGCATAGTCTTCCTTCAGGAATAACTCAACTATGCAAATTAAGGCACCTTGGCCTAAAGGGCTCACCAATAAATGAGGTTCCAAAAGGTATTGGCAGATTAATTTCTCTCAATGATTTACAAGGTTTTCCGGTTGGTGGTGTCTCTTATAGCAATTCTAGAATACAAGATGGATGGAACCTAGAAGAACTGGATCAGCTTTGGCAGTTGAGGAGGCTTGATGTGATCAAACTGGAAAGAGCAGTTCCCTCTAGTAAAGGCTTATTGCTAGAAAACAAAAGGCATCTCAGAGAATTAATGCTACAGTGCACTGAACACATACATGAGCCATATTCTGAAGATGTAATAATCAATGTTGAGAATACTGTTGATATGCTAATCCCTGCGCACAACCTAGAGGATCTTTGTTTTCAGAATTTTTTTGGTCGGAGGTTTCCCATCTGGCTCAATACTACTACTCATTTGCCTTCACTGAAATACTTGCAGCTCATAGATTGCAAATCATGTGTGCATCTTCCACCAATCGGTCAGCTCCCCAACTTGAAATATTTGAGAGTCCATGGAGCCACTGAAGTTTCCAAGATTGGACCCGACTTTGTTGGCTCTGGGGTGGGTAATCTCAGATCTCTAGTGGCAGTTGCTTTCCCCAAGCTTGAAGCATTGATCATCGAGGATATGCCCAACTTGGAGGAGTGGTCCTTTGTTGTTAAAGAAGAACAGAATGCAACAACAGAAGGTAGGGAAGGGAGAGCGGATGAGGTTGTTACAAAACAAAAGGGTGATGCCCCACCTCCAAGGATGCAGCTGCTACCACGATTGAAGGATTTGGTCCTTGACGGTTGCCCCAAGCTGAGAGCTCTCCCACAACAACTTGGACAGGAGGCCACCAGCTTAAAGGAACTCCAATTAAGAGATTTGCACAGCCTTAAGGTGGTGGAGAACCTCTGTTTCCTCTCAGAGATCCTTTTAATCATAGATTGTGAAAGCCTAGAGAGGGTCTCAAATCTTCCCCAAGTAAGAGAGCTGCGTGTAGAGGGGTGTCCCAACATGAGGTGTGTTGACAGGTTGGACAACTTGCGCCAGCTGTTTCTAACAGAGAATATGCAAGATGTTTCCTCACAGTGGTTGCCTGGGCTCCAAGAGCAGCACCGACAGCTTCACGGAGAAGACATGGATGTCTACACTTGGACATGATTAACACATAGAGATTCCCAATCAGATGGGTCTGAAGAAGTAAGGTATGACCATTGGCTTCATTTTCTAATTTGGTTATATCTCCACCTAATCTACTTTCAATTATCCGTGCCTTGTTTCTGTTTCTTTTCTGGTCATTAGGCGTTGAAGACGAAAGTGACTAGAGCCTTGTGTCACTAATGTCATGGTGGGGGAAAATTATCTATCAGGTGTCTACCCATGAATGTCTAAATCAAGCTAGGCAAGTAAGTCTCAATCTTGGATGGGCGGATTGTGTCAAGCTGATGCAGGGAGTGGCAGATTGTTGTGCTGTGCTTCAGTGCTTCTAGAGGAAGGAGAAGATACCAGCCTTATGAAAAGCTGCAATATAATAACCAGTGTTGGGTACGTCGTACGCGTGCATGTCTGCAATACATAATCAGTGCTACTCGAGTCTTTCGGCTTTTGTGATGTTGTTAAGGCACTCACAATGCAGACTCTATCATAGAGTCCAAAGCTATTTATTACCTCGAATATTATGGACTTCCTCTTTCTTCAATAAATATGTTGCCACATCAGTAAAATACCATAAATAAGGTGTAATAAATAGTCTTGAACTTTATGATAGAGTCTTGCATTGTGAGTGCCCTTAGGTACATACGTTTGGCTGTTATATATGGTAAGTGCGCTTGTGAATTCTGAGCACAACCCTTTTTACATTATGACAGCATGGATGTTGCTATCCTCAATTTTTGTCATTCATCATTGGCTGCACCTGTGATGGAAAACAGAAAAAAGAAAGAGCACAAGGTGCATTTTGTTTGAATTAAATCAAAGCAATCATTTCAAGTTTCCATTGTTGAATTAAATCAAAGCAACCTCTTAGTTTTGCCCCTGGTGAGGCGTTTTCCATGTGCTGATGTGCATGACCTCAACTTTTTCAAGCACGCTGTTATCTCTGACCTGATCACCAGGGATACAAGGTGGGTTACCCGCCAGCCCGCAAATAGGCTAAATTCACAAAAAAATTGGCCTATTTACGGGTTCACGGATAACACGCCTTGCATCCCTACTGATCACAGTAGGAGACCCTTATCTTCGTGTCCTCACTGCAGTCATGTCAAGGCTTGCTCGAGGAGGCTCTTGATGACATTTAATTTCAAAACAATTATATTACCCACCGCCGGTGCGTTAGTGAAGGTTCATTTTTTTAGAGGAAATTGAAGGTTGAATTTACAAATATAGAAGTTGTTTACTCTCAAAAAATTCTAGGAGTTGTTTTGAGAGGTTTTCATGGAGAATGTGACGAAGTTGATTGCGTGCTACTTGTACACACTGGGCTCCTTCAGTTGCGAACGTTCCTCCTGCATGCTGGGCCTCACTCAACATGTTGGGCTGTGTTCTTCCCCTGCTTCCTGTCCATGTCACTCCCAGATTCTAACTTTTTACATAAAAGGCCCCGACTAACATAGGGCCTGATTGGTTGTCTTCCAGAATACACCGAGCCGAAGATTTGGCAAGCTATGATTTTAGCTATTGTTTGGCTACCAAAATTTGCCAACTTCTCACATTTGGTTTGCCAAATTCATGGCAAATTTTTTACCTAACTTCGGATTGCCAAATCCTTGGCATGACAAATTTTGGCCGCAAACCAAGCAGACCCATAGTCACTGAGAGTGACACCAGGTGGAGGATGGCATGGTGGTCCAAGTTAGGGGTGAAAATAGAACATACTAGAAAACTGTAGAGCAGTGTTGCCGCGCTTGTCCACATTATTCCTTGTCTATACTAACATTTGTGCTTTTTTACCATTATTCACTGTAATTTGATAATATTAAATATGTGGCTTTACCAAGAATAATATCGTAATATTAATACATGTAAGGTTCACCTTATCTAATATGTTCGTTTCAATAAAAAACTTAAAAATGTACAAACTTGTTTTTTGTTATTTCCTACATAATTGAGACGTCTATTTGTTAATTCTTTCTAGAGGATCCTAGTGTCATCTAAATCTCTACTATAATGGAACAATTCAAACTATCCTAGGTACACCAAAGAAAGTGTCCCCCGCTGAGCAGGCTTAACATTGTGCACCAAAACTATTACATCTCTTCTTTTACTATAATGGAACAATTCAAACTATCCTAGGTACACCAAAGAAAACGTACCCCGCTGAGGAGCCTAAACACTGTGCACCAAACTTTTACACCCTAGAAATCATCTTCATTCAAATCAAGGGCTAAAAAACATCGTTCGGAGGCTTCATCGCAACCCTACGACTACTATTGTTTGTATCGACATGGATGAGGCTTCAACGCTCGGCACCGCACAAGCTTCAATGAGTACCGCACAGGCTTTGATGCACGAGCCGCGATCGAAACCGGGTATCGCCGAAAAAAAGAAAACCAATAAAAACAAGCACCGAGGACACCGTCGCCAATGAGGCCGCTATCACTGTCTGAGAAACCCTACTGGCCACCCACAGCACTGGCACAGCTGTGATCGCAGGCCACAGCCCCCGCGCCGCCGCGATCGCGGGGCCCTCATCACTTGCTCGGTGGCTGTACCTAGGGCCTGGTCGCGGCATCTTCTGACGCGCGCGACATCCTTCGCCTATGCCCAGACGGACATGAGCGAGCACAGCCTCCGCTGAGACAGCCAGGAGCGCTGCCGTCGACCTCACCCGGGCAGGGCGATCTCCGTCACCATCTTCATCACCACGTGACACCACCACACGTCCAGGAGATCGTGGGTTGAAGACTCTTCCAGTTGTAGGTCGGTTCACTTTGTAGCTTTAGATCCGACCGCTGGCGGCGGTGGGCGGACATGGCAGACAAGGTGGATGCGGGGTCGACGAGAGGCACATCACTTTGTCTCCGAGCTCCAAGCAAGATGCAGCAGCGGGGGGCGCCGGCGCCGCTGGGCAAGGCGAGGCCATGCTAGAGGCGACGCAGGGCGGGGACACTGCAAGGCCAGATGGCTGGTGAGACGTGGCTCTGCTCTGGCCTCCGGGCGGCAGCGCACGCACTGTGCATAGGCAGGTACCGGCGCCGGCAGGCCACAGGCGCGAGGCGCGGACAGGTCGTGTGCAACGAGTGGTCGCGGCGGGCAGTTGCTTCGGCGAATCGGCAGGCGGCCGCGGCAGGCAGCTTCGGCGGGCACCCACGGCAGGCGGCGGCCATGGGGCAACCGCGGCCGGAGGCTCATGGGACCTGCAGTCCCTGCACTGCTGCTTGCCTGCTGACTTTCAGAGTATGGAGTTTTCAAACGGCCGCTACTGCTACTAACGGCTCCAGCCACCACTGATCCAGACGGCTGCTACTACTACTCTGCTTCATCTTCAAGCTGCACGACATGGTCGCTAATGGTGAGCTTGTGTTAAACTGTTAAGACTATATGCTTTGCGAAGACCTACTGGTAGCCATTGACCAGATCCATTGTAGTATGAGAAATTCCAATGTTTTTTTGTTCAGTAAGATTTCAGTATGAGAAGTTAAAGAACACCTCCCTTTTTAATTGCAATGCATTGGTAAAAGCCTAAAATGTAACTCTTGATTAATGTGATAGAAACATAAGGTTATACATAATTTTAAGAAATAAAGTTTACATGCATATGTTCAGCTCCCTGATTATGTGTGAACCTATTATTTTTCTTGAAGGTACAAGTAAAGTAAACGCTCCTTTTCTTTTGTCAAAAGCACAATATTTTCTTAACTGTCAATGTGGATCTGTGGACTTCGACCTTTACCCTTTTTCTTTTTTGAAATGTAATTATTATATTCTGATTGATACTACTACACTCTTCGTCATTCAGGCTGGTTTGCTGCAACGGATAGTAGACAAGATTCCTGATCCGTTTCTTTTGAACACTATTAGCCACTCAATGCTTTAGCCTAAAATGCTTTACAGTTTCCTGATGATGATATGCTACTGAATATCTCTGCAGTTAATGTTTTAGATTTCGGTGAGATAGTTCCAGTTTCATGCTTTTCAGTGGTGAGGTTCTATCCATCTTTGCTTTAACGACTTAGTTATGCTAGCCACTCAAGCAACAAAATAATCCATTTGGAGTGGCCTTATGTTGCAGCTTCACCCCATCTCCTGTTTTTGTTTTTAGATACTGACAAAATCTGTTTTAAAACTGCAGGTTTCCTTCTAGAGCTCGGGTTATAATTTAATCTGCACATTTGTGTGAACAGAGTGATGACAACAATGATTCACTGTAAGGGGTTGTGTTACATGTGTTTTTCTTATCTTTTTATTCATTTTGTTGAGAACGACATTTCTTGGAATTTGGTGTGCATTTGTGGCATAGCTTTTGGAGTAGGTTTAAAGGTATTGAATTAGTAAACTTTGTGAATGTGATAGTCAGCGTTTTGTCACACCTTGAAGAGGAGAATAGATTTTTCTTAAAAAGGACCGCTTCTGTATCTTAGTGCAGTGAGTTTACAATATGAAACTAACAAATTCCATAGAATACATTTGATAGAATAAACTTTCGACTTAATGTGGCCTGTAGCATTATATTAAGTTACTCCTTGTTGTATTCGACAATATAAGTTTGATCCTTTTTGGATTAAATAATATAATTTTTCTAGGAACCTTCAATCTATTTTATTTTATATTGCATTTGGTTGTTACTTTGCATCACCTAAAATGCCACCGTGGCGTTAGCGCGGCCAATATACGAGTGATATCAAGATGAAGATGATGAATTGCAAAAGGTCTATTGACATTCTGAGTAAAGCATATTGTAACATGAAGGCAAAAGCAAACTTTTTTTGGGGGGGAAATGGAAAATATCTATCGTCATCTTTGAATCGTATTGACTAATTGTAATATTGCTATATCAGTTTCATCATTTTTCGGTTAGTTGTACTGTTTATAAAAATAAATTCTTTATTGCACTCTCATATAAGTTTATTTTTATGATTCCGTGAGTGCAAAAACCATCTAAATCGAAGCTACCAATAAAAAGGTATTGATTTTTGAAGTTTATGTTTTATTGAATTAAAGAAATATTGTATTAAATAATTATATTAAACTACTTTTAAAAATGTTGTTGTAAAAACTTGGTTTATGAATTATGATGCCACCAAAAACTTATGACACTGGCAGCTATTTTGGTTAAGCCATGACTCAGTAAACAAGCAGATTCATATCAGAGAAAGAGAGGAGTTAAATGGCAAAATCACACGCACTATTCTGCGCACTCCGTTCACGGACCGTGGACCATGAAGGCGAGGAGAGAGCGGTCCACTGTGAACCATGTCCACCAAGGTTTGTTGCTGGTATAGTGTATTTCTAATGCATTGTTGGATTTATTTTTCTAAAGGGAAACAGCCGTATTGCGTAGGCATGTCGTCAGTTAACATCATCAAGCTAATAAACAGCAAGGCAGAGGATGCTCCCGGCCGGTGTTGCTCTGTGCCATACTTGCACAGCTGCGCGCTCGCGCGTGGGGGTGGGTGCGCCAGGGAGTGGCGCAGGGGCGCCCGCGGCCTGCCTCGGTGGTGTTCGGGACCGGGCGTCGCCGGAGCTGCTCTGCTCCTGGCAGCGGCTCAAGCGGTGGCGGCACAGGCGGGATTGGGAAGAGCTCAATTTTAAGGTCCACTGGTATGCGCAGCGGTGTGAGCGAGAGAGAGGAGGGGACCATGCGAGGGAGGAGAGACAGAGCGTGGCCACGCTCCCTCGCGCCACCGCGGCCACCGCACCCATGCACCGCCGCCGCCGGCTAGCGAGCATAGCGTTGCGAGCGACGGGAGGAGCGGAGGGTCCCCGAAGGCTCGGGGCAGGTGAGCTGGATGGCCGGGATCAACGGCTCGATCGCCATTGGTACGGGAATCAGACGGCTGAGAAATAGTGGGCAACGTGGCTTATTGAGGGCTCGAATTTGGCCCGATGCCAGGATCACGATTCGTCTTATAGAGGTATATGTATCCCATCTTTTGGCTCGAGAGTTTCATAGGATAGAGATATAGTGTAAGAAATACGCTATTAAAGTAACTCTAAATGATTGTTGAATACATATGTATCCTTAACATAATGAAATGACTGTTATTAATCTATTATTTGTACAAAACCAATAGCGATTCATAAAAGTAAATCTTTATAATTAATGGTGGGTCAATGATGATTTTTTTCCATATGTATTAAGACTCTTCGTCGGACTTCGAAATCTTTATGTTGTTTTCGTTGTAAAATGGTGGATCTCCTAGACTCACTTTCCAATTAGGGGTTTTCACAAATATCACAACCAAAATCTGCAACTTCTCCTAGTGACGTGGGGTTGCATTCAACATTTAGTATAGATTTTCCCTACCAAATGTCTCCTAGTGAGGATTCTTATATGCTATGACTAGTGCTAGTGTTTTATTACTACTGAAAAACACTAGGAAAAGTGGAGGACTCCACCATTTTGGTAGTAGAGCAACTCAGAAAGAAAAAAAAAGCATTCATCTACGCGACCCAGCCTCCACAGGTTATTGATAAGGAAAAAGTCTACATCACCCCCTGAAGTATGGGGTGGTGTCTAATTTACCCCTTCAGGTATGAAACGGTCTAATTTACCCCCTAAACTTTTCAAAACCGTCTATTTTACCCTCTGGGGCAGTTTTTGGACGGCGGTTTGCTACAGTAACCATTGTTTCCTACAGTAACCGAATCTTTAAAAAATCATAATAAATCACAGAAAAATCGTAAAATAAAAAATCTAATTTTGTTAGACTCCACGTGAGTAGATCTACACAATAAACATATAATATGGTATGCTTTAGTATTGCTATAGCTTTAAATTTATTAGGATTTTCTAATAAATTTAAAGCTACAACAAAAATTTTATACTAAAGCACACCATATTATATGTTCATTGTGTAGATCTACTCACGTGGAGTCCAACAAAATTAGATTTTTCATTTTACGATTTTTCTATGATTTACTATGATTTTTTTAAAGATTCGGTCACTGTAGCAAACCGCCGTTCAAAACTACCCCAGGGGTAAAGTAGACGGTTTTGGAAAGTTCAGGGGATAAATTAGACCGTTTCATACTTGAGGGGATAAATTAGACACCACCCCATACTTCAGGGGGTGATGTAGACTTTTTCCTATTGAGAATGGTACATCAATAGTAGACAGATTGACTGTCGATTCAGTCAGTTCACAGGATCAAGAAATACACAGGCACAAAAGGTCATTTGCCCTTCCTTGATTTTGTAACTAGAGACTAGAGTTATCTTTTGCCTCTGTTTGACTTGTTCATGAGCGCTATTTATTAAAATTCTTGCATAAATCCAACTAAGGATCTCACAAGGAAGAGAAAATTTGAAATCAACATTTTAAAGTCCATAGGTTTCATCGGCGGACTTTATAACAAGAAAAACATGCAAAACTATTTGGAAACCATCCCCAATTTTAATTTTTTTTCTTTCCTTCTTTTAATTATCTGAGACACCAAACAGATTCAAAATGGCAGTGGGGAGTAGTGCTGACAGCAAGGGAAAAAAAAAAGATCACACCTGTCAGCGAGGTAGAGGATGAGGCGGTCGTCGCCGGCGTACTTGCCCCAGAACGCCTCGCACAGCTCGGCGCTGCGGCGGACGGCGGTCCCCGCCAACGCGTGGAGGTCGCACTCGAAGGAGAGCTCCGCGTGGTACAGCATGTTGATGCGGCGCCACAGCTCGGGCTCGTCCCGTGCGGGCACGGCGCCAGGACCGGCACACCCGGCCGGCGCCCCCGAAGATCTCGATGTGGTCGAGCTTTCCGAGGATGGCCAGCAGCGCGTCCGGCGGCAGCGCCGTCCAGTCACGCGGCGGGAGGCCCAACCGGCACCAGTTGCGGCGGCTGCGCGAGGAAGGCATCGCTCTGGGTCCCGTGCAGAGCCGAGCGGAGACCGGAGGTCGCCGGACGGGCCGGAGTTGGAAGAGCCAAAGAGAGGCACAGTTGGTGGGGTGGCGAAGCGAGGGCTGCGGAATTGTGTTTATTGGGGGCCGCCACTTCCTGCTTTCCTTCGCTTGCAACGGTCGACTGGCTGGCCACTGCCATTGCCCAGTGCAGAAGCCGTCCTCTGCTTTTCATGTGACGTCACGGTAATTCGAAACCTGTGTGGCTGACAGGGAGGCTCCATGTAACAAATGGGCAAACTATTTTCTTTATCTTTTAAGATGGACTCTCATTTTTTCTATTAAAACTGAGCTTTTTTATAATTTTTTCATGCCACCAGCTTAGAGCAACTCTAACCAAAGCCATAAAATTTGGCCCACTGCACCGTCAAATGAGAGCTCCTCGTCTATATTTGAGCCCTTATTTTTCTCCAACCGAACCCATATTTCAGTCTCCCTATGTTTCTCTCACTTGTATTTTATACATAACTTCTACCTATAAGTCTAGCACATGTTATTTAAAAATTGGTATTATTAGAATGGATATTTGTTAACAACAATTTTGTACAATGTTGGAGGAATTATTTTTTAAGATAATTTGCAACCATTACTTTTCAAAGTCTTGGAAACGCTATATAATTGAATTGTCACTCTTCCAATGGCTATAATCAAACCGCCCTACCCTTATATTTTTTTTCCACCTTTATACATTTATGGCCATTCCCTTTCCTGGATCAATTACTACATTGTGTTGCTTCTTGTCCACCTAAAATGAGTCAGCTCTTGCGACTGGAATCCTCTTCCTCGTCCAATGAAAGCAGTAGCGCACAACAAGGGCGTGGTTGGGACCGAGCAAGGAGTGACGCGAGCTTGTTGCACAGCAGAGGGCAACGCGAAGCTAGGGTGGAGTAATAGCAAAAGGGGGCCTAGCATGGGCGGCCGACGAGCAGCGGCGGCCACGTCGCCTAGATCTACGAGGTATATTGTTTATGCCCATCTCCCATTCATCTAGAGGCCAGGCCATTTCGAGAAGGCAACCATGGATGGCGCAACAACCAGAAGAGAGGAACAGGGACATACTAGCTCGGAGAACTCCACAGTGGCATGTGGGAAGACAGTCATTTGCCTGCTCAGTGGATGAGAGCCCAGAGCAGAGGCGCTCATATGTGGGGGATGAGGAGAGAGATATGGGAGCTCGTCATCCATCAGGGCTTGGATAGAAGACCAGTTGGGGATGTGTTTTTGCGTTTTGAACCCTCAAATGAGATAAGACTTTCAATAGGACACCGGTTGGAGTTGCTTTATCACAGTCATAAAGGCTCTTCAGTTTGGTTTGGGCCTCAATATACATGACTAATGTTCCTCAATTTAACTAATTTTATTAGTTGTAGGCATTAAACAAGAACTCGTAATTTTTTTTAGAAACAAGATCTTCTAATGAATCTATATCTTCTAAAGTTCTTGCCCATGTAGGAGCATGAATTAATGGGCTAGTATATAAAAAAACAAACTATGGAACTTTTTCAATCGATAACAACAAAGCCCCATAAATAAGTGACTGCCAAGAAATGCTAGCTAGCAAATTTTCTTGTAGCATCGAACATGGAACGATGGTTCCTCATCCCGGGAACAGTGGTATATGTCTGTGCAACGTAAATATCGATCTAAGTTTCTCAAACCTATGGCTGTGTATATCCTATGTGGATATAGAGGCCAGATTAACGAATCCATTATCTAAAAATGTTTCTCAAACCCATCGATCAGGTAATTTGTACCTAAGTGGGTGCACATGTAGCGATTGAATCTACAGCTTGCTGACAAAGCAAAAAGGAGATACTAGCACCCGGACGTCCGAACAAAAGCGCACGTCCGGACACCCACGCCTCCTCTGTCATGCGCACCGCCGAAAACACCATGATCGCCGCTCCTTCCCCTGACCCCCTCCTCTCTCTTCGCGAGTCCGAACGCCCACGCCTCCTCTGTAACGCGCCCCCGTGGGAAGCGCTGCACCCACTGCTGCTTTCCCTGACCCCCTTCTCTCTCTACGCGTGGTTAGGACCCATGAGCCGGGATGAGGGCAAGCACACCCCGTCTGCAAGGCCCCAGGGTGTGCCGCGCGCCCCGAAAGCCAGCCCCAATGCGCCCCATCTGCCGCCCCCCGACTCACCACGCCCCATCCCTCGACGTCCGGGCCATGCCCCATGACTCTCTACCTCTGATGCATAAAACACATTCAACATGAAAATAGTTGGATGCAATATAAAGTAGATGAAACATTTGGAACATACACTTGCAACATATTTATGAAACATATGCAACATCTAGATAAAACACTTGCAACTTACAACATGAAAACAATCATAGCAACATAAGAATGAAACAGCTGAAACATTTGGAACATACTCTTGCAACATATGTGTGAAATATATACAACATTCAGACCAAAACACTTGCAACTGACGTCTGAAACAGATGAAACATTTTAAATACACACTTGCAATATGCCTACGAAACACTTACAATATGCCTCTAAAATACTTGCAAAATATGCAACATCCCGATCTACTTTAGCAACATCCATATAAAACACTTGCAGCATATACCTCTGAAACATCTGAAACACTTAAAACATACAGTTGCAACATAAGGGAGGGGAGGCCGAGGCCAGTCAATTCTGGCCTTGGAGTTGGGAGCTAGCGGCGAGCGGTAGCGCGCGAGCACCACCAACATGGGCCGCACTTGTGGGTGCCCTTGGCTCGGCCGAGACTGACTTGAGGTGTGTGATGGCAGCACTAGTACCGCCAGCACCAGCAAGGTGGGCGTGGCCCCCGACGGCACGGGAGCGAGCGGCGTGACTGGAGCGCGCGTCCGGCTGGAGCAAGGAGCGGGAGGTGTAGGTGGGGCGCGTGATGGCGGGAGTGAGGTGCATGGCGCAGGCTAGATGTGCGCGGCGTGGAAGATAAGGCAGCAGCGAGCCGGAGTGGGCCGCACGGCGTCCGTAAGTCACTGTCAATAAATGTTAGCAAATTTTTCTTGTAGCAGCGAACATAGAACGATGTTGTATTACACTTCCTGAAAGTTCCTCGTCCCGACCGGCAACAGTTGTATACGTTTGTGCAACGTAAATATCGATATAAGTTTCTCAAAGCCATCGATCCGGTAATTTGTACCTAAGTGGGTGAACATATAGTGATTGTATCTATAGCTTGCTGACAAAGCAAAAAGCTTAATTAGCTCATATATAAAGATGCCACTTTCTGGTGAGCTGGCGGGACCAACGCACGTAACGCCGTTCCGGGCACGGATTCGGCCCGTTGCGTTGCGTACATGTAAAAGCCAAACCTGACGGCAATCGATGATCCATGGCTACGTCTTCTTTGATCCGCCACCGGCCGCGGCCCCGCCTTTTTGAGCAAGACCAGCTTCCGACGCAGTTGCCGCTGGACGACGCCGGGGAGGAGGAGGAGGAGACGAGGGACTGGGCGGAGCTGCCGCTGGACGCGCTGGTGGCCGTGCTCCAGAAGCTGGACCATGCCGACGTCGTCATGGGCGTCGAGCTGGTGTGCCGCCCCTGGTGCCGCGCCGCGCGGGAGGAGCCCGGGCTGTGGCGCCGCGTCGACCTGCGCCGTCCCGTCCGCACCGCACTCTCCTCGCCCCACGTCAACAGCGAGGCGGTGGCGTTCGCGGCTGTAAGGCGTGGCGCCGGACGGTGCGAGGCGTTCAGGGCTCGCGGCCTCCGCATCGACGACTCCTTCATCTTCTTCCTCACTTGGATGTGAGACCGGCCTCGCCAATCAATTTACTTTGCTTATTAATTGCTGAAGAAACCTGCACGAACCACCAGGAAATTCAACTCGGTGATAAAAACTCTGCATGCAGGCCAGGCTCCGCAACTGAAGAGTCTTCGTCTCATCTCGTGCTACAAAATCTCGAACCACGGCCTGAAAGAAGCGATAAGGAAGTTCCACCTGCTGGAGGAGCTAGAGGTGTCACTCTTCTCATCAGGCCTCAGCCTCACCCTCGCCCGCATCTTCTGCAGCGCCGTCGCCGAGGCTGAGATCCTCGCGGCCGCAGCCGAGGCCTGCCCTCGCCTGAAGCGCCTCCGGCTGAACAAGCATCGCTTCCGCTGGCACTCTGGCACCGCCGGCGACAGTGAAGCCACGGAGATAGCCAAGATGTGCGGCCTCCGGTCCCTGCAGCTCTTCGGCAACAGCCTCAGCAATGCTGGCCTGGAGGCTATCCTCCGAGGCTGCCTGCGTCTGGAATCCCTCGACATCCGCCATTGTTTCAACGTCAAGATGAACGATGAGGCGCGCGTGACGTGTGCCAGGCTGCAGACGCTGAGGCAGCCGGATGACTCCATGCACGGCTACGAACTCAGCTTTGGCAGGCCTGAGATGTGCCCAGCAGGGATCCCTTACTATGTGGTCGAGGCCGATCACCAATTCTTCCCAATGTAATAAATAATTCTAATGGTCTGTTTGGAAGCCCGGTTTTTATCCTGGAACACTTGTAAATTACGGGTATGTAAATTTTTTTCAGCCCAACTCAAAATTAGTTGTTTGAAAATGTATGGATCATCACGATTTCATCTTTGTTCTCATTGAGCTCATCTTAGGACACTTGCATTATCTTTTAACAAAATGCCATCCAAACTAAACTCTCCACCTAACAATGTCTTTCGCTAGACAGGCCCGGCATGGCCTGGCCTTAGAGCCAAAAGGAGGTGCGATGCCACTTCCAACGCATATAATAAGTAAAATATCATTAAAATAGTGGTATCTACCATAAGAGAGTCATAGAACATTGGGCAGGGATCACATTGCATCTACTTCTGCGGGGACATTCGCAATTCTTTATTTTTTATATTAAATAGTTCTAAGGCGGGGTTGTTCAACACCCGAGGAATGCCCCTAAGAGAGCCATTCCCAGTCTATCCCCCAGCGGTCACATGGTGGCCCACTCCCACTGTGGGAGTAGCTCGAGTAGTCTGACAGTAACCAACGGGTTCAGGGTCAGGACCCTCAAGCCTAACTGTCAAAGCCAATCCTTTTCCCCAATTTCTATTAGCTAGAGGTGGTTCACCTTGGAGACCTGATGTAGTTATGAGACCATTAAACAAAAAATATAACCCTACCTCTGGACTTCCTACGCCACTCTCAACCATCACGTCCCGACTCAGAAAATCTTAACCTGATACCCTTTCTGGTAACATGTGAGATTACACTTTCACTAGCAGACAAAAGATTTTCTAAGATAGGAAAAAAAATTCTAGAGGCGGGCAAGCGGTCCATTTCTATCCTAGCACCACTATTAATTAGTATTAATAGAGGCGGCACAATGCTCGCCTCCGTAAATCGAATTAAAAAGAAAAAAAGGTAGCGCAATGCGAGTCCATATAGAGCCAACCTTTGAGCCCAACCAAGCTTGCCATTGCCTAGATCCGTCGCTGCTATCGTCCTTGTCTGGATCCACACCGCAGCACCCCGGTTGCCTGGATCCATGCACGCCACCAGGAACCGCCCTCTTCGCCGTGGCCCATGTTGCCGCCTGGAGCCACCACCCTCGCCATAGAGATCCACTTTGCTAGCTGCCGTGTCATGCACGGAGCCGCTGGGCAGTGCGGCCTCAGCCACTGGAGCACACGCGAAGCCATTGGGGCACTGCTAGATCCACCTCGTCACTGCCTAGGACTAGCCGCCGCTCTTGTTCTGTGCCATGCCGCCACTCAAGAT
>CM039591.1:0-25722 GCA_022457205.1 Saccharum spontaneum
CTCACGTTCAGGTTCCTGGAATGCAACGTCGCCTACCGGCTTATCTATAAGTGGGGCGACTTCCTCAGGCACAACGGCCTCGTCGTCGCCAAAGACGAGCCGGCACCGGTGGACGACGACGTCATGCTCGACCTGTGGATGTTCCGGCCGCCGGGGCCGGGAGGGAAGGTCGGGATGGTCATGCTGCACTACCGCAGAGGCGACGCCGCGCACGCCGACGCCGCCTTGGACGAAGTGGAACAGAAGAGGCTCCAGCTGATGCTGAACAATGGCGACGCCCCCGCCGCCGCCGACGCTGTTATGGAGAACGTTGTGGGTGATGCGAACGAGGAGGGGGACGAGGACGCTGGCGAGATGGGCGAGGTGGCGGCCGCCGCACCCGCACCATCGTCCCCGTCGGAGCCTAGTGGTGGTGGTGCCCCTGGTGCGGCAAACGAGGTAGCCGCGCCACCATCATCGCCAGAACAAGCTGGTGGCGGTGCCGCCATGATGGCGACGGAGGAGGATGAGGCTGCTGAGGAACTGGTCGAGGCAGCCGCGCGCGCGTGGAATGTTACCAAGTACGAGTTCCAGGCTGCAGAAGCGCTGGTGATGCTGTCTAAAGCTAATATTAATAGCTAGCCCCGGCCCGTGGATATATGTATTGATTACTTGGTGTATACTACTGTAGCATGTTGTACTCCATCTCTTCTACATACGGCAAATCGAAACTATGCTACTGTGAAGTGTGGGTTAGAGCATCATGGTGCTGGGGCTTAGGACTTTTAGACTGTCTCTTTACCTGGTTTTGTATTTTGACCAACGGTACCAGAACAGCTTAGAGACTACAGATCAAAATTCGGGTGCCAGCAAGAACATCTCTCCCAAATTCCATGAAGAATTGAAGACCAATAATCGGGTGCTAGTATAGTGTCTATATTGACAAAAAAAAAATATCAAATAAATAGCCGGATTTGAATGAATGGCCTTAAAAGGAAATCTGGGCTGATATACCCGACTCGACCTATGATTCTGTGAATTTGAACAAATTAACAAGATCATCGCCATAGCACCAACGGAGTAAACCGGAGCCGAACAAAGCCACCTACGGTGTAAATTTAGCCGGTCAAAGTTTGGAACCGTTTGCGTGGACGTCGTCCGTACGCTCGGCCTTGCATGCATGCAGCTGCTGCAAACCTCCCTGGCCTCACGCTACAAGAGAAGAACACCTCCAACGGAATGGAAGTAATGGTGGTCCAGCTCTCCATGAGACAAGGATTTCGTCTTTCCTGTATGCCATCGCCATCGCTCGCGCAGATCGTCAACATGGCTACCACCCTTCGCGTCCTCATCGTCGTCCTCGCCGTCTTCTCGGTCTCCCTCCGGCGCGCCGCCGCCGCCACGGTCACTGTGGATGAGGCGTGCAAGGAGCACACCAAGTACCCGGAGCTGTGCGTGAAGTCGCTGTCGTCCGCGAAGCCGGAGGCGAAGGCCGCGGCCGAGCAGGGCGGCCTGGCGGGGCTGGCGGAGCTGTCGCTGTCGCAGGCGGCGCAGGTGGGCACGGAGACGGTGGCGTTCGTCAAGGGCCTCGAGAACACGCCGGGGGGCATGCCGCCGGTGTGCCTGAACGAGTGCTTGGCCAAGTTCCAGGGGGCGCTGGCCGACCTGCAGCGGTCCAAGGTGGCGGTGGAGGAGGCCAAGGACGTGGGCGCCGTGAACACGTGGCTCTCGGCGGCGAAGATCGACGGCGACACGTGCATGAACGACTGCCAGAAGGTGGAGGGCGGCGGCGAGATGCAGATCGTCGACAAGATCGGTGACCTCGGCAAGATGTGCTCCATCGCCATGTCCCTCACCGATGTTTCTCGTAATCGCCCCGCGGCAGCCTGAGAAGACGTATATATATATATGCGTGCAGCGAGCTGCATCGGATCGGCGCATGTTTAACCTGTTATTTATTATACCGTTGTTGCATTTCTTGTACAACATAGTCACTACCTCTTTCCCCTACATTATTAAAACAAATGTCATTGTAACGGATTGGAGTGGCTAGCATCGAATGTATGCGTTAATATGTATAGCAAGGTTACACTCCCTCAGTCTAGAGTGACAATATGTTGTCAAGGAATAAGGATGGAGGGGAGATTTTTCTATTTGTCATAGCAAAGTTACTCTGTGGCTATACAAATATAACGTTCACATATAAAGGACAACTCCGTTTGGTAGAGCTCCCAGAGCAACTTCCATGTTAAATCTAGGAGGAAGTGATTTTATACTGATTATGTGGAGTGATTCTCACAAATGAACTAAAATGTGAAAGTTGAAAAAAGTAGTTTCTCTTGATTTACTTCACGCATAGAATCATTATATGTATAGAGTTTATCCTATAGAATCACTTCTCTCGTAGAATTAGCTTGCACGAATAATTAATTTGGAGCAGGAGGAGCTCTACCAAAAAGACCCGTATGGTTGCTTGTATGAGGGAAACCCACCATATGGGTGTTCCCAAGTCGAGGTTCTCCCTATATGCATGGTAGATGATTTGTATCCACTACATATGGATCCACTTGTCTTGATCCAGGCTCACTACATCTATCAATGTAATCACTCAGACACTCATCATCTCATCTCATTTGTATTCGCTATGCTTGTTTTTACTCATCCAGGACATAAGATTATACATAGCTCAATGAAGACACAGCCAAACACAACCTAAACTTAGTTATAAATCATGTAACGACACATCATCAAGATCTCCTTCCATGATATGCCCGATCAAAAGGCATTGTCTCATGTGCCTCGAGGAGGCCTATCAGGCAAATGGCAAATGCAACCGGACACCTAGCAAGAAAACGAGTAAAATCTATGAGCGACCAGCCCTCAAACTTGGTGGTGGTGGTGGTGGGGTGTGTGTGGGTTGGGGTGGGGGGGGGGGGGGTGCGTTGGCCCTCCCACTCAAGAAATGCGATGTTTCGGTTATTAAACTTGACTCCTAGTGCTTCCAGGTTCCTAACTCAGAAATTGTCATTTTAGGTCCTAAATTGGCTCAGGGAGTCAACCGTGTTCAAACTAGTCCTGATCCTACTCCGTGCGGTGATGTGGCAATGTGGCACATGCTAACTTTCCATTAACGTGGATTGACGACATGTGGTGGCCCACATGTTCGGTCCACTGCTCATCTGCCCTCCAGTGGCGACGTGAATAGTTGAGGGCACCAACATGGTGAGCCGCAGACAAGAGAGAGAGATGGGTCTAACATGTTGAGCCCGATCCATGTCAACGCTGGGAGCAGGTCGGCACCCGTTTTGACTTAGATAACACCGGTATCTAAGATGAGGAGCATGAAATGGCGTTTCCTAAGCTGGGAAACTAGATGACATACATAGTCAAGTTTAAAGAGTCAAAATGTCATTTTATGAGTTTGAAGACCACTCGTTAATTTTACTTTTAAAAAATATACCATTCGTGCGCGCATCAGGGCAACACATTCTAGGTGTGGGTTTTTAGTTTTGGGTATCGAGCGCAAACTCTCTCTCTTTCTCTCTCTCTAGAAGATATAGCTTCATTCACTGTTTCGTTCTAACTCTATACAATATATGTTTTTCAAAAAAAAAACTCTATACAATATATATGCCACGTCAAGAAAAACTGTGTGATGTTGATTTTAATATACGCATAATAATATAACACATATATTGGGAGTAGCCGAGTACTAGCAAAATTACACGTCGGTCACACACACGCCGCCCGCCCGTGCATGGAGGCAAGGCAACCGATGGAGCCGGCCGATGCCGATGCATTTTCAGATGCAGTTGGCTCGCAAAACGCTCCCGGCCACAGGTGCGTAGGAGACGGTGGCGCGGCCTCCTCGGCGGCTCCGTCCATGGAACCACCGCGCATATATACGTGTGCCCGCATGCCAGCCGTGCATTCTAGCTACTGGCTATTTCTTGTCGCCGCCCACCGGCCCGGTCGCCCCGAGAAGCAATCCGATCCATCGAGTGAGCATATACACGGCGATGGAGGCGAGGTTGGCCATGAGCTGGTACTGCGGCTCCCTCCTGGCCGTGGTCATCGCGCTGTTCCTCTCCGTGTCCCTCGGCGTGCGCGCCGCCGGCGTCGGCGTGGACCTCAAGGCGTCGTGCGCCGCGACGCCGCACCCGGACGTGTGCCTGCGCGCGCTCCAGGCCGACCACAGCATCAAGGCCTCGGCGGCCACCCCACGGGACCTGGCGGAGGCGGCGCTCCGCGCGGCGTCGACCGCTGGCGGCGCGGTGGGCGACTACGCGCGGCACGAGTTGGACGTGGTCAAGGACAACCTCATGTGGCAGTGCCTGAACGAGTGCGCCGAGGACATCGAGGAGGCGCTGGACCACCTGGACGACACCGAGGGCGGCCTCGACGACGGCAAGCTCCGCGACGTGAAGCAGTTCCTGGACACGGCGGAGGAGGACACGTGGTCCTGCGACGAGTCCTGCAAGCACGCCCCAAACACGCCCATCAAGGCCGGCCTGCTCGCCAAGAACAGGGACTTCGAGGCGGTCATGCGCGTCGCGAACGCGCTCATCAAGCGCGCCACCGGCGCCGGCGATGCGCCGGCGCCCGCGCCGCCCGCGCCAAGATTCATCAATTGATTTTTTTACTATAGTGATTATTAATCCCATTGATTAATCCGCGCGCGCCATACACATCGATACCGTATTTGTTGTAGTGTGTATATCCTTGCTGGCACCTTTATATGTCCTGTCATTGTAATTTGATTAGATTGTTGCAAATTTTTACTACAGTCTTTGTCTTCACATGCACGTAGTGCTTGATGTTCATCTAGTTCAGTGTGTAGGAAATGATTATATAGAATTATTAATAAAAACATTAAGCGCCTTGTTTGAATTTTTTTCATATTATTTATTGTACTAGTGGTGATAATATCCCCACCTATGAAAATAAATAAAACAATGACAGCTTCTTTGGGCCTTGGCCGGCCGAATAATTTTGGGCTACTTCACCTCATTTCTGGCTGGGCCAAGACCTCGGGAATGGCTGGGCTTGCTTGGGTTGCACACTGGAATGCAGCCCGTGCCGTCCGTACGCAGAGCCGCAGAAGCAGCACTACGTGGGTCAGGCAGGAAAGGGCGCGGCAGGGGGGGGGGGGGGGGGGGGGGGGGGGGGTGGCGGCGGCGGCGGGCGCATCGCAAGTTCGCAACTCGCAGGGGATGGCGTGGCGGCCCCGCATGTTATAGCCGCCTCCTGGTGTCAGGCTCATCCAATGGAGGAATGGAAGCTGACACCGAGCGGGTTTTGCGCCTTGTTTAGCTGGTGAAGAGTTAGAATTTTTTTAACGGCAGTATTTTCGTTTGTATTTGATAATTAGTGTATAATTATAGGTTAACCGGGTTTAAAAAATTCGTCTCGTAATTTATAACTAAACTGTGTAATTAATTATTTTTTATCTATATTTAATACTTCATGTATACGTGAAAAAGTTGATGTGATAGAGAGTGAACATTTTTTAACTTCAGCCTACCAACTAAACAAGGCGTTGGTTTTGGTTTTGGAGAAGCTGCTACACTTGCACCTACGCCTGCGTCCTGCATGTGCATAAATGCCACCTAATTGACTGGCAGTGTATTAGTCGTATAACTCAAATTGCATTGTGTCCACTAATTAGTTGCAAGTCAATGGTTCCATGAGCTCGAGCAGTAATTGCATTGTGTCCACTAATTAGCTGCAAGTCAATGGTTCCATGAGCTCGAGCAGTAAGCTGTGGTATGCTCACATCTTGTCCTTTACGAGGGTCACAACTCACAAATATATCTTTTTTTCTTAGAGAGGTTCTCAGAAGAATCGTCAAAACCCATAAAATATGAGAAACTGGTGCCCGAATTAGTTGCCATCATCTTGCTGGCATTATTAATTGGGGGAAAAGGACTATGATAATGTGCGTGTGTGTGTTTGGTTATGAATGAAATAGATTATTTCCGTCATCTCGCTTGTATTATTGGGAAAAAGGACTATGATAGCGTGTGTGTGTGTGTGTCTTTGGTTATATATGAATAAAATAAAATAAAATAGAGAAAATATCTGCAGAGTAGAGCCATTGACTGACCCGGGCACACTAAAGCATAATGGAAGAGACAACTAGCCTACTGTTGCTCAAGACTAAGTGGTGGGAGGAAGCCAAACGTTGGTTGCCCGGGCTCCACACGAGTCACCAATGCAATGCAACCGCCGGCGAGCACATGCATGCCCTTGCCCTGCACGCGCTGTAGAATGCAGAAGAGTCTCCCAACGCGTCGAACGACCTCGAACGGCAAGGCCCCGCCCGCGCACCCGGTCGCCGTCGCCGCTGCCAAGTCGGTCAACGTACGAAACCAGCCGGGCCGTCGGGGTCGGGGCCAGGTCGTCGCGTCTTAGGATTGGACCGAGCCATGATCCACCATGCCAGCTGCTCCTATGTAAAGAGCACCCGGCCGCTGGGCTATCGCTCATTCACGGCAAAGCGAACGCCGATCGAGACAGACGCAACCAGCACGACCGACCGATCGAGAGCCGAGGTGCGAACTGCTGTGCAACAAGTGAAGGGAAGAAGAAGCAAGAATGTATCCGGCCAAGCCCACCGCCACCGCCGCTGGCGCTAGCGAGCCGGTGACCGGCATCCCCATCAGCAGCCCCATCCACGGCGCCGGCGCCGGCGGCGTCGCGGCCAGCCAGTGGTCCTCCGGGCTCTGCGCCTGCTTCGACGACTGCGGCCTCTGTAAGCACCACGTCCGATCCACCACAACCCTAGCTAGCAGCTAGCAGCTAGCAGCTAGCTTCTCTTGTCTTCTCTTCCTGCAACCTAGCTAACCGTTGCCTGCCTGCACGCAACGCAAACGAACAGGCTGCCTGACGTGCTGGTGCCCGTGCATCACGTTCGGGCGGATCGCGGAGATCGTGGACCGCGGCGCGACGTCGTGCGGCGCCGCGGGGGCCATCTACACCGTGCTGGCCTGCTTCACGGGCTGCCAGTGGATCTACTCCTGCACGTACCGCTCCAAGATGCGCGCGCAGCTCGGCCTCCCCGACGTCGGCTGCTGCGACTGCTGCGTCCACTTCTGCTGCGAGCCCTGCGCGCTCTGCCAGCAGTACAGGGAGCTCAAGGCCCGCGGCTTCGACCCCGAGCTCGGCTGGGACGTCAACGCACAGAAGGCGGCCGCCAACGCCGCCGCCGGCATGTACCCGCCGGCGGCGCAGGGGATGGGCCGCTAAGCTACCTAGCTGCCCTATCGATCGCGGGACGATCCGCCATCCTCCCGCCCGGCCCCAGCTTCATCGGTAAAATTCTCTGTCGTGTCAGTCAGATCATGGCGTACGTACGTGTATCGTATGGTGTGACGTGTATTTGTGATGAGATGTCAGCACTGGTACACAAAGATTGTCTATGTGTTTCGAGATTAGAACGGACTGTACTACGTTTGAATCTTTTTTGTCCACTCAATATATCCGGGCGATTTTTTTTCCTTAAACCTGAATTTTTTGTTGCTTTTCTTTTCTCTTCCTTTCTTCTTAGGACTGAGTACCATGCATGGAAGTTAATAAACTAAACGTATGTAGCAAACATGCTCCTGTGTTATAAACTTGCAAAATGTAACGTATGACTGGTTGTATGGTCAACTACACGACTTATGGCTCAACAATTTATGCAATGACCGTATCATCTTTGTTAGTTCTTGGTCAACTAGACGGCTTATGGCTTGAAAATTTATGCAATGCTCGTATCATCTTTGTTAGTTCTTGGTTAACTAGACGACTTATGGCTCGAAAATTTATGCAATGATTTGTTAGTTCTAATACGTCTTAAAATCAGACTCCGTACCATGGATAGACTCGCGTTGTTTAAAACATGGTCTCGTGTTGGAATTGGTTTATACTGGCTTTGATTTAGAAATGTGTGGATTGTAAGAGTGAGACAGAATACAGTGAGGTGCATTGGGATTGGGATGGGCTGATGAAAAAAATGAAGATGAAAAATATTCTCCTTTTAATATTATTAAAAGGTATAAAATATCATTTTTCTTACGTCCATGGTTTCGAATAAAAAGAATGTCAGTTCTTAAGTGGATCTCAAGTCAAACGAAGTGCTGCTGAAGTGCTAATCTCCCTGCTGTGAGCGGAAAGAAAATAAAGAACAAAAGATTATTGTGCGCGCACAAGGACAACTGCACTCCTGTCATATATGAATTATGATTATACTTAGGCCATAGTTTGAGACTCTAAACAGGTGAATCGAAGAAGCGACAAGTGATAAACTGACAAATAGCATCTGGCAGAGCCTTTCCAGAATATGGTCCTATTCATCCGGCTTATAATCCGTACTTTTCAGCTTGTTTTTTCAATTGGAACAGTGTTTTTCTCTTGCAACAAATCAACCAACAGTGTTTTTTAGCCGGCTTATCAGCACAGCCGAACGGGGCCATAGGCCTATGTCTCATTGATCCATTCTTAATTAAAGCCCCCCCGAAGTACAGAGACTTAACTAAAAACCACCTAGCTTGCGATTAGTATACAACTCAAATTGCATTGTGTCAACTAATAATAAGCTGCAAGTCTATGGTTCCATGCATGATTTCGAGGAGGTAGCTAGTACACCATAGCGTTGAATGTTCACATCTTGTCCTTTAGTAAGCTGGATGTCTATGGTTGGACAAGAATATATGTGAGCAACTTGTGCCTCAATTATGGCCATCGCCTGCATTGGAAAAAGGCAGATAATAATATAATACGTGTGTGTCTTTGGTAGGGATGAAAACGGATCGGATACGGATGGATATCACCGATATTACATTTGTTTTTATATTTCTAGTCGGATTTGATTCGAATACGGATAGTGCCAGCCATGCCGGATAGGATACGATTCGATCATACATATGCGATTTGAGATTTCGGATACGGATACGGTATCAGATGTTGAATATCTGGACTCGGATACGGACAGATCTAAACCCCTTTAAACAGATTCGGTCTCGAATACGGTCGGAAAATATCCGTACCATTTTCACGCCTAGTCTTTGGTCCCGAAAATAAAGAAAACGGCTTTATAAAAAGATATTTAGAGTCATTGACTGATATATTGACTTGGGCATAATGGAAGAAATATAATACTCGTATCTGGCAAAACAAATGGAAGAAATATATATAGCTGAATAAACCCGGCCCACACACGCAAGCCAACTGCAGGGAAGGGAAAGGGATGGACCCACACCCACCAGCTGAGCTAAGAGCATCTCCAACAAATCCCCAATACAACCCCTCATCCCCATAAAACAGAATTATTGGAGGGAGATAGATCAATTTTCATACTCCAACAGTGCCCCAATACCTCCCCCAATTTTTGGTGGCCACCAAAAAAACACCCATCTCCCCTCAAATAAAGGGGCACATGCAACCTCCCCAATCCTCTGTTCTTTTGGCGCAAACACACCCATTGGTGATTCTGCACTTGGAAACAATGTCATGCCATCTCTCTTTATATCTTGTTTATAATATATCCTTGTGTGAGTATGTTTAATTTCATTTTCTTATTGTTTTTTTTAAAACTCATTTTCTTATTGTTGAACAAACTGTTATTGCATTTTCGATCTTTGGTCTTAAGTATGCGACAAACAAGACATCAACAACTTATTTTGACGTGAAAAATATCCATGGGTCAATTTGCTCTAACATGGTCCAGAATTTGCAATATGGGTCAAAATCACATATTGGGGATGAGATATTGGGGAACTGCAAAAGCATCTCCCCCAATAACCCAAAAAGTAAATATTGGGCTACCCCAATACTAAGTTATTGGGGGAGTTTTATTGGGGGACTGGTGGAGATGCTCTAAGGCTATCCGCACTCGTGGTACTCTAAATTTATCCTCTATACATCCTACATCCTAGTCATCAAGATTCTCTCATCTATATCTAATTCTTCCGCACTCATCCATCCTCTATATTATACTCTATCCACTGTTGGGCCCATTTATCACTTTATCTAAATATATCCATATGAGATCTTGTTTTGAAGAATTTATTGAAACGAATTTAATGGTGCGATCGGAATTTAATTTGGTGTTTTGGTTTGTGAGTTATAACATTTTTTAGTTACTTAAATTTGTAGGGCCCGCTGCATGCTGTCCTTTCTCTCCTCTCTCTTACACGCACATGTCCGCTATGGATCTCCTGTCGCGCCAAATTTAGCGGAGGAGAGCTCGTAGCGGATGGTCGTAGCGTATGCGCTGCGGGGACATCTGTCCGCTATCCGGCTCCTATAAACGATAGCGCAGCGTATACAGGGTGTGAGTGCAGACAGCCTAAGCTAGGTTAGGAAGATGGAGGCGACGCGAGAGGCGACAGTGGGCCACTTACGTTAAACTCTGAACAAGTCCTTGCACAATAACCTGATGATAAAGTCGTTGAGGTAATTAAGGTTCAATTTGTGCCCAAAACAATGCCCTGATGAATCATTCAAACCACCGTTGCATGACGACTGCACCTTTCTTTTTTCCTGTGATGTGAAGATCCCATGTGCACAAGCACATATCCTTCTCTCCAACGCTTGTGAAACTACGAGTACATTTACATATCTGGACCTGGAACTTATTATAAAAAGGAAATACGAAAAAAAAATCCTCAAAGGCGAGGCAACATTGACTTGGGCACTCAGGCGCAACTACGTGCACGAGCAACTAACCAACGCAACCGAGGGGCGAAAAAAACGAACACGTCATGCATGTTACAGTTACACGTAGATGAATTGATCACGTCCAAAAAAAAAAAAGAAAAAAAGCGATCAAGTCTTGTAGAAAGACGTCCAAACAAAATGAACACGTCATGCATGTTCGCTTAGATTGATCTAGCTGGCTAAAAGTACTGTAGGCTAGTTTTTGTAAAAAAAATACTGCTAACTGGCTGGCTGATTTGACTGATAATCTTCACTAGAACAGGCTGTGCAACGAGACAGTTTCCGGTCGCCTTCCGATCAGGTATTATTCAGTTATAGTTTTTCTTTTAAAAAAGTATTATCAGTTCAGAGCGGCCAGTCAACGAGACCGCTGGTACGGTTGGTGGGGCCGGTGCGCCAAGTCGCGACGCGGATTGGGATTGGACCAGCCGCCCACTTGCCGGGACGATCCGGCAGCAGCTCGTAGTATATATAACAGCACCCCGGCTCGCTCATTCCCAGCAACGAACGAGCACAGCAGGCGAACAACCCAAACGCAACGGCAGAGAGCCACACAGAGAGGAGTCGATAGATCGATAGCACATAGCTCTGTCGTGCGATCGGAGAAGCCAGCAGCTCGACGAGACGATGTATCCGTCCAAGCCTAGCGAGCCGGCCGCGGCGGCGCCGGTGACCGGCATCCCCGTCGGCGGCCCCGGCGCCGCCTCCCAGTGGTCCTCCGGCCTCTTCGACTGCTTCGACGACTGCGGCCTCTGTAAGCATCGATCTATCATCAACCGCATCATATGCATGCACGCACCATCACGTTTAGCCGCGTGCCATGGCACAGGCCGACAGGCGCACAGCAGCTAGCTAGCTAGCTAGCTAACCCGTTGTTCGTTCGTTGTCGTTGACGTGCATGACACTTGACAGGCTGCCTGACGTGCTGGTGCCCGTGCATCACGTTCGGTCGCATGGCGGAGATCGTGGACCGCGGCACGACGTCGTGCGGCACGGCGGGGGCGCTCTACGCGCTGCTGACCTACTTCACGGGGTGCCAGTGGATCTACTCCTGCACGTACCGCGCCAAGATGCGCGCCCAGTTCGGCCTTCCGGACACGCCCTGCTGCGACTGCTGCGTCCACTTCTGCTGCGAGCCGTGCGCGCTCTGCCAGCAGTACAAGGAGCTCAAAGCCCGCGGATTCGACCCCGTCATCGGCTGGGACCTCAACGCCGCCCAGAGGGGCGGCGCCGCCGCCATGTACCCGCCGCCGGCACAGGGGATGGGACGCTGAGCTACCCACCCACCCATTTCCCGACCGGCCACCGCCGCTCCATACATGCATGCATGGTAAATTACGTGTACGACTGCACTTGTTCTTTGTTTGTGGTGACGTGCGTGGATTGTGATCGATCATCGATGTGGTGATGTGTGTGCGTGCGTATGTGTTTCTTCCAGACATGAGGAAATGTGCATGTAAAATTTCTAGCAACCCCATCAGTACGGAGTGTACATTTGATTTTTGGTTTCGTTTACTGTATTTCGTTTACTGTAGTAAAATAAAAAGAATGAGAATTATTTCTTGTTCTTTTCTTTTCTTTTATTATACGCTTACGGCGTTGATTGTGATGTGGTAATGTCAGGATTGGTACGATAAAAAATGTTTATGGCCTTGTTTAGATGTCTAAATTCATCCCCAAATTCCACTATGCAAAAAGAAGATTCCTCATCACATCAAAATGTCGGCACATATATGGAGTACTAAATGTAGATGAAATCAAAAACTAATTGCACAGTTTTGTTATACTTTGCGAGACGAATATTTTAAGCCTAATTAATCAATATTTAGACAATTATTATCAAATAAAAACAAAATTGCTACAATGTGATGAGACATTTACTATGCAAAATTTGGTTCCCAAATTGGGATCTAAACATGGCGTGTTTCTTTCGTTCAGACGATCGAGAGAGAAAAATGTCATGTCAAGATCAGGACCGGGCCGTACGTTTGATTTTTGTATTGTATTTCTTGGGTCCGTTTCGAATAAAAAAGAATGGAAATATCATTTGCAGAGACGCAACATTATTAATTCGGGTCATAACTGATTTCCAAACTAACTAACTTCGCTCCAGTTATTGGCCTGCAAAGCCATGTGCTCTGCTGCTATAAACAAGCCGGCCGGATTCAACATTCAACTCTGCTGGTGGCAACGTGGATAATTGTCAACGGGAGCTGATTTCTATATGCAACAGCACATGGTGTGGACTGTGGAGGAGATATATAGTGAGATACACGACACTACTAGTACTAGTCGTGAAGAATCGTCAATAATCTAACCATACACTGTACGGCAAATCACAATGTATTATGGATTATTAAACACACAATCTTTGATGATATATAACCACTAATTTGACACGCACGCGGCACGACTTCCGAAGAGATAATGCATTTCCTGAATCCTGACCTCACATAATTTAAGTCACAAGTATAAATGGTCGCATGTAAAGTGCATTTGCAGAGAGCAAATATGTAATGTTCCATTTCCACTATCATTTTTTAAATGTCATATTCTGCACTTACTAGTCTCACTACTTTTGTATTTGCATTTAATTAATCAGCAAATAAGGTGATGTAGAAATCAATTAACACATGCTATATATCATGACTAGTGGAAACGGTAAGAACAACATATACATACTCTATCCTGTTTGGCACGGCTCCAACAACAACTTGTGTGGAGGAGCCGAAAGAACTCTACCAAACACTCTAGAAGAAGCCATTTTCTGATAAACAATAGAGAAGCCAGAACCATTTTTAAACTAGGAACCAGATCCCTAAAAAGTGGCTCCTCCTCAAGAAACACTTGAGGAAAAACCCTGCCAAACAGGCTCTCACGATCCAGTGCCTCACACACGACATGAAGAGAACCAAATAATGTTCTGCTGCGCTGATATTTACATTTGATATAAAATATTTTTTCGGCTAAGAGCTGGTGGCAACATTGATGATTTTCAACGGGAGCCAGTGCACTAACTATGACACACAGCTACTGATACTAGCATTAATCCTCTACTTGACAAGTCAAAGCACTTGTAATATATGAAATGCACACACAATCTTTCATGATGTCACTGCTCATTGGACAGACGTACCCGAAGTTGAAAGCCATTGGGTTCCTAATATCGTCTAGGCATTGAATTAGTACATTTTAAGGGAAGGTAGAAGTGACGTTTGATGCCAGCTATCAACTTTGACGATACCATTTTTCACTATTCATACACGACCTTTGTGTCCTTCTTCCTAATTCTCATATAATCCTTTTTTTTTTGTCATCATACATACGTTGCTGCTCCACCTCTTCCAACCAAACTTTTGTCTAATGCCAAGCGTCAGCACAAAACTCTAACCCAACCATTACTAGAAATACCCCATGTAGTGACGCTTTGTTTATATGTTAGACACGTTTTATTTCGTCTCTATAAGATTGTAGACACATTTTTATAAAGCGTGTTAGAAGCGTCTTCGCATGGACCGTGTCAGGACTTGTAGAGACGAGTTCCTTAAGCGTGTCAAGATGATAAAGAGACGTTTTGTAGAGACGTTAATTGCATGCCTATGCATATTGATACACTTTTATAGATACTTTTATATAACATGTCTATTTGTGTAGTTACGTTATATAGCAACGCTTCGTTATGTGCTAAAAAATATAGAGACGTTCTTATAGATACATTTATATTATGTGTGTACTAATGTAGTCACGTTATGTAACAATTTGTATTGTGTGTTAAAAAGTGTAGAGACATTCTCATAGACACATTTATATTATGTGTGTACTAATGTAGTCATGTTTTGTAATGACGTCGTACTATGTATTAAGAAGTATAGAGACGTTTGAGTAGATACATTTATATTACGTGTTTAACAATATAGATACTTGTTTAGTAACATCATTTTTGCGTTGCAAAAAAATATAGAGAATTTTATACACATTTATATTTCGTGTCTGCTAATATAGAAGCATTATATAGTAATGTTTTATAACATCATATAAAATATACACATATAAAGAGACCTACTTACTAAAAATAAAGAGACTTTTACAAATTTAAACACAAATGAATTTGTATGATTAGATAATGAGAAAGTGAATCATGAAGGCATTGCATTGAAAAATCCATTGTATTTACAAAATAAGATACTAATTAATAACTCATTAAAGTGCACTCTCAAAGACAAGCCATATTCGTAAAGAAGCATACGAAAAGTGGCAATGTCTTACAAATATCTATATTTTTCGCTAACATCTAAAATCTATATTGTTCACTCCAAAACTTGTTGCTTGTCTTTCCATCCACATCAAGTTATCCGAAACTTGTAGCTTGTCTTTCCATCCACATCAAGTTACATGTTTCCATCATGCTACAAAATAAGAGGAGATTGAGTTGAAAGATATGAATTCTAATCAAACGAATATAGCAAGAATGAAACATACCACCAGCTTGAGTTGAACTCTTAAGTTGTTTAACCTACAATGAGACATGTGTTTAGAGGGATGAGTAGTATAATTTTAGAAAATTACAAAATCATGAATTTGTTAATATAAGAGAAAACTTACATGCGTATTGGGCCAAGCAACAACAAAGCCAATAGCATCACTCATAGTTTTGATAGAATGGAACGGTCTAGGTAACATCTCATCTCCACTGTTTCCATCACCAATGGCATCAACATAAACCCCAACAAATCCTTTTCCAAGCACAGTCCCAGCAATGCTTTGAGTGCTGTCACTAGTCACTAACTTTCCTTTGGCCACGACTTTACAATGGTCTCTTAGTGAAATAAGATAAACTTCCAGTTGGCTCTACCATTTTGTAAAACATAAAGCCATGATCATCAAACTTGTAATTAATTTAGTTTCGAAACAAGGAAACAAGTATATACCGATTCCGATTGATTACAAGCTGGAGCATGAATTCTTTGAGATCTCTGCAACAAACAATCAAACCATATCATTGATCTAGCAAGTTCAGCCATACTATGAAGGGTTATAATAATAGAAAACATAGACATACTATGTTGGTCATTGTGCTAGCACGTGGAAAAGTTAGGTCTTTAGAACCCTTATCTGCTTGACCTTGATTGTCAATATGTGCCACCTGCAGTTATAGTTGAATCCTCAGTTTTGTGACATGTAACATGGGTTATCTACCACCCAATTTGAACTTCTAATACTCAAAATAGATGTAGATGGCTATATTTCATAATGTTAGCACATCTCAGACCATATTTCACATTGGAGATTTTGGTCCATGCAAGAAAAGTCTAGCAAGCCTATAGCCAATGAACATAAATATTTCTTACATTTTAGTGCAGATTATTATTTTCAACTTTGTATTGAGAGTTGCAACAAGACTGTAAATTAAATCTCACATCCAGATTCCCTCCAAAAATATCATATCCATAATAGTAGCAAGTCTTTAGTCATGTGAAGTGTATAGCATCACTGTGCCTAACCCATGGGTTATCAGCCACCAATTTCACATAACACAATCAAGCTTCTTTCTGGCACAATTGGGCTACCCTTTTTTCTAACAAGCAGTGTTAGTTTGCCAAAGAAACACATTTATTATTTCAAGAAACGGTCCACGCAACAGTCACACAACAGTCATATGACGCATGCCAATTGTCAAGAAACGATCTAGCAGGTAGCAGCCAAGAAGTAAACATATACATTCCTGTTCATTCACACAGAAAATGAAGCTTCTTTCTGGCACAATTGGGCTACCCTTTTTTCTAGTGGCAAATTTACGAATTTGTGATATAATTGAACAATGCTAGTTGGACAACACAAGCAAGTTCATGAAGCATAGTAATAATTGATCTGTTTGATAGTCTCTTATGCATCGTGCACATAATTGAACAACGCATCAAGGTTTCTGAGTAGGAAATGTAACAATAGGCTGCACTTAATTCTAACATACCTTTGCAACCATTGGCTCACATGTTAACGATGAGCGCACGCAATTCTTGTTGACTTGACTATAATTCTGGTTCTGTGGCTCCTGCATATTTGTAACCATAGTATTTAGGACATTAGCATGTACCTACATAGTATATTATAACAAAGAAAATAGAAATAAGAGTTGTGTTTGTTCTGATTCTTATGGCTGTGGCTACATCTCATAGCTGCAGTAACATAGAATCACATATAAGTAGGTTGAAGAAAGGTATAGTGTTACCTGAACATAATTTTCTGGAGAGTACACATTATCTTCTGGGTCTTTAGGGTTCATGTCAATATCATTATCACTATATGTGCCATGGATACTATCATCACTACAATCCTGCTCATCATCAGTATGACCATCTATTTCGGTATGAACAACCTGCAAAAAAATGAAACATCATACAAATAGTTATTAGATATGAATAAACTCATCTGTAACAGATGGAGACATAGACATGGATCCATGGAGGCTTACTTCATCATGTAGAGCTCTTTCCATTCTTTTTATCAAATCATCATTTGGGTACTTTTGTGACATAAAAGAAAGCCAAAGTTTCATAACACCACTCATGCATTGCATCTTATTGTCCATTGTATTTACTTTGTCACGGTACCTTCTTTCTTCTTCAGTTTCAGTAACAAAAGTAATACCTTTAGAAACTTGCACTTGACTCCAGTACTTATCATCGTAGTACCCACGTGCTTTTAATTGTTTAGCAACAATCTCATTGAACACCTCATTAAAATCATTAGCTGAAAGATTACCATTGTTCTGCTCTTTTCTTTTTTCTAATTCCTCAAATGATGCATCCTATTGAAATAAGCATATAGGAAGGTCACATAATCGTAACAATAATTTCAAATCCAATGTTAATCACAAGTAGCAGAAAAATATACCATTACTAACTTCACTTTGTTGGTGCTGTATCTCCCACTCTTTTTCTTATGAGCGGCCTCCCATAATTCTATCCTATGAACCTTTCCTTTCCTTCGATCTTCCTGCACAAGATATTAAATTTGAGGATCCAATCACTTCTCTTACATGATCTTTGAATTTGACAACAGTAAGAATATATATCACCATCTCTTTCTTCAGTCTAGCATGGCTTTTCCTCCCCGTTGTATGTATATTCTTCTGTTCTTTTGCACACCGAGAGTTTGTTGCACACAATTTCTGTAAATATAGCAAAGTTATAAAGCACAAATGTTACATAACTTTCTTTTAAATTTATTGTAAATATTAGATAAAAATATATCACCTTATGTGTTTCTTGACACCAAAAGCTAACAAGAGATCTCCACTGATGCTCATTAACAGTTCTTGGTCTACCTTGTATAATTTGTTCTAGAGATCTCTGTTCACGATTGAAATGTTCTTTCTTCAACTTAGATTTGTAGGCTCGCCACCTATTGTTTACCGTTCTTAAGATCCAATCTCTTGTAAGCTGTAGCGTTTGGCTAGGAAAGACAAATTTTGACTGTACAAAGAAAAGGTAAATAGTTGATGATCGGAACAAACAATAGTGTACTTTTCTTGCATTGTATCTATTACATTTACCTCAACATCCACTATTATTTGTTCCTTGTGTTTATTGAATAGATCATTGTCCCATATTGGAATGTGTAATGGGGCAAATGATGGTTTCTGTGCTAGATACCCAAGGTGTTGTCCAAGAACAGAGGCTGACCTTTCATTTGGTACACCATTTTCATCGGTCCCTACAATTACCTTTCCTCCTTGTAGTTTCGATAAGTCTGGTACTCCAAAATCTCCTAAAACTTGTCGCGTCTGTCCATTCGGCCCTACATGTATGAAATTATATCATTTGACATTGTATTTAGATGTGTCACCAAAAGAAATATCAAACTTACATATTATCTTGATTGGACTTGCACGTCGGTTTGGCATGCGTGCTAATATATTGTCAACATCTGGAGGACCTTGTAAATTCTCCTTGATCTCATCGTCTGCCAAATCATCAGGCTCCTGCTGCTCCTGTCCTGCATCTTGTGCTTCAAGGTTCAAGTTTCTTAATCTTCGAGGTCCTCTTGCCATGATTTCTATTGCAAAAGCAAAAAATTAACAGTTCTGGATAAATTGAACAGTAAGCTATCAGGAATACCAGTAGTCTATACATCAATTAATGTGTTAGATTTTAGAAAATGCATTTCAAGACATGAGATTATTTTGTAGAAAGCAACCTGCAGCACCAGACATGTTCACAACAGCATGGCATACTCCATCGACGACTAAGAAATAAGGAAATTCATAGCTAGTAATCTCCAATCATAGCTACAATTGAAACCCAGCACGATATTTAAAATTGGCCAACCATAGCTACAAATATCCAACTATAGGAGAAAGGAAATTCAGTTTGCCTCCACATTATCACAAGCCAGGAATCAGCAGATCGATTCCTAAAGGTAAACTTGAAGTTAACTTTGAGTTAAAAACTTAAAACTACAGCAATACACGACAGCAGCAGCAGTAGCTACATATATACTGGATCTATGATGAAAAACAACTGCAGCCTACTAGACATGCAACCAAGAAACAAACAGATGGACACGATGGAGGAAAACAACTTAACATTCCTCTGTACCTTCCCAAATCTATGGAAGATACCATTACAACTAACTAGTACTTTTGACCACCCTAGTACGAGATTCAGATGATGAAAGGGAACATGTAGAAAGTCTCCACAAAATCCCAAACCAAGCAGCAGTGAGCCAGTGACGCAGATTGTTCCTGCTACCTACCGAAGCACAGTGCCACAAGATTTAGCTATTCTCAGGAAAAATAAACAGTACGCAACATCTTGTGTATCAGGAACAAATGAGCAATCGAATTAGCACAGTGCCAATGACAAGAAATATCAGAATTCATAAACATAAGCAGTAAGCAACTAGAATACCAAAGCATCAGTAACCAGAAATTCAGTATTGTCATTTCCATAGCTAGCACCGCAAAAAAACACAGAGAATACAGTATCCTCACTTTCGTAGCTAAGCAGTCTCATCATTCCCGTACCAAAGCACCGCACAATGCAAACTAGAAAATAACCGAATCATGGAGAGTCAAGGACTCGAGGTCGAGATCAAGACTCGGGCAGAGTTGCAGCCTGCAGAGGCGCCAGCTACTGGGCAGCACACAACCGCGTAGGGGCCGCCGGGCGTCAGGTGCAGCCGCGGCTGTCGACCTACCGCGTGCAGCTGCCGAGCGCACACGTGTGTGAGGCTTGCTCCGAGGAGAATGGGATCGGGAGGCTGGGGTAAGGCCTCGGGGAGCCGGTGACCCGCCGAGACGCCGAGCACCGCCGCCGCTGCCGCCGCCTGCTTCCGCGATTGGACATCTAGGGGAGCAGAGGGAAAGGATGAAGTGTTCTCACCGATGGCAAATATGGACGGCACCCCCTGCGGACAAGAACAACGACGAATCAACGACCGGTGGATGTCCTGTGCCGTCCGAGGAGCGGGCGGTTGATGCGTCGGCGTCGAGGAATTGGGCGTGCGGGTGTGCCGCGTGCTGCGGACTCAGATGTGGAGATGGGGAGGGTGAGGGGGAGGGTAATAGATGCGCCTTTTTCGTAAAAAAATCTGACGGCGCGGGGGTGGTTTAGGCGCCGTGGGGGTGGTTTAGGCGCCAAAATAAAATGTAAAGCACTCCTATTACGCGTTAAGTTTTTTCAATTCTAGTGGCAGAAAAAAATATGTTCATTCGAAATTCCAATTTGAATTTTCTTGTACATATGTTAATGAATATATATGAACTTTGCACTGTGCATTTTTTTATTTCTAAGTACCGAATGTTTTTGCTGGATTTATGTTTTCAAAATATTATTTTACATATCTTAACGAACATATATGGAAGTACCATCAAATTTGTATTAATCTGCAACAATTTTCAGATTGTATTGAAATAATTTTAAAAAAAAATAGCAAAATATTTTTAAAAAATATTCTAAAAGTTCAAAGCTGATTTAGTCTTACTACTACAGAAAGGATTTGTAGCAACGCCCCGTTTTTTTGTAGGAATAGATGTCGAATAGTTAAAATTAAGCACAAAAATTCGAATTTTTTCTAATGACCTTGAATAGAGAAATGACCAAAATAAAAGTTGTAGATTTCGAAAAGTTATGAAACTTTGTTGTTTACAACTTTTTCATTTCAAATTATTTACTACTTCAAAATACTGTTTGAAATTATTGAAGAACTCTAATTTCTCTTTTTAATCTCTGGCTAAAACTTGTAACTAGTATTTCTCCCTCGTACTAACTTCAAATGTGATGATTTTTTTCCTAAAATTTTCTAAAATTATGCTCTATCAATTTATTGTACTCCTACAACTATTATTTTGTCCATCTTTTCATGTGACTGTGTTTTATCTATTTGAATTTTGAGTTTCAAAAAATGACAACTTCAAACGTTATTTTGAAACACTAAATGATTTCAGCTGAAAAAATCATGAACATAAAAGTTGTAGAACTCATTAAGATCTATAACTTTTATTTTGGTCATTTCTTCATCCGACAAAGTGGTACTAACATTGTTCGCAAAATTTATATATCACTCTTATAGTTTCATAAGCCATAAGAGGGATATGTAAAATTTGTGAACAATGTTACTACCACAATCTCGGATGAACAAATGACCAAAATAAAAGTTGTAGATCTCAGAAAGTTATAGAACTTTGTAGTTGTCAACTTTTTTATTTGAATTCATTATCTCAAGGAAAACTACATTTGAATTTCTCAAATTTGAAATTTAGATTTTTGAAATGACCTCAGATGGAGAAACAACGAAAATAAAAGTTGTAGATCGCAAAAAGTTATACAACTTTTTGATTTGAAATGATCTTGTCAAGAAAAACTACGTTTGGATTTCTCAAATTTAAAATTTGGATTTTTGAAACGACCTCAAATGGAGAAACAACAAAAATGAAAGTTGTAGATCCCAAAAAGTTATACAACTTTGTAGTTGACAACTTTTTCATTTGAATTTGTTTAGGGTCTTAAACAATCAATTTAAACTCTGTTTAGGATAATATGTTGGGAACCAAAATCCAATATAGATATAAGTGAGTGTGAGATGTATTGGTAGAGGAGGGTATACGTGAGGGGGAGGTTGCAAGTTCAAACATTCGCAGCAATGAAGCGTGTTATTCTTGCGCAAAAAATGCCTCCCCGAGTTAAATTTTTTTTCTCTATCTTTTTTGCTATTTTTTATCTGGAATCACGATTTCTGAAAAATGATTTATTTTTTTTATTTGATTTACCGAGGCTGATAGAACCGCTACTTTCGTGACCCTGCCTCTGAGCCGTAAAGGAGCGCTGCTTCCAAGGGTGCTATTGTGCATCCAGTATACAAGTATTGGAAGGTCAACTCAAAAAAAGAATTTGCATGTATCCTCCATCTAGACGGTGTTGAGTCAACTATATAAAGGGTGTAGCTTCTCAATGTAGCACATAACCACGTATTGTAGTGGCAACCTTCCCCTAATCCTCTACGGGAGGTCTGGAGGCCGAAACCTGAATGTCTATATTTGTTTCCAAATTTTTTTCACGCTTAACAATTCCATAATTTTCTCACTCAACAATTCAAATGAAAGAAAACACATTTTTTTTCCATATTTTTTTCCCAAAATTTTCTCACGCTCAACTATTCCCAAATTTGCTCACGCAACGACTCAAGCAAAAGAAACTACATGCTGATCCAAGGTGGCAAGTTGTAAGGAACCAACATTACAGGCCATGTACTGTGCTTTAAACTCATTCCGAAAAGGGTTAAATCCATCACTTGCAAGAGTTTTGGCTGCTGCCGGCAAAGGGCTGTGTGGTTTCGTTGGGCCGTCAAAGAGTTTTCGCTGCTGGCGCTAAAGAGTTTTCGCTTTGTGAGATCGACAGCACTGTGGATTGGAATTATACTGTAGCACCATCGTCAGATCATCGTAGAAATATAGAATGTATAGTTGATTATTACATGAGCTTTCCTTGTAGTCCAGTGGTAGTGCGGCCATCTAAAATACCACATGTTTGAGGTTCGAACCTATTACTAGCACTATTTTGTGTTCTTTTTTATATTATTATTAATGTTCTATATTTTTTTGGTTTATTTTTCATGATATTATATTATTATATAATATAGTGGCCAAGAGTACAAGCAAGTAATACTTGAGGTAGAATTCTAAGAAATTTATTTTCAAATTTTAAAACAGATTCCAACCTATTGCTACCACAATTTTTGTGGTTTTTTATGTTATTAATACTCTATAGATTTTTTGTGTTCTTTTTTATGATATTATAGTATTATATATATACTAAAATGGCCAAGAGTACAAGCAGGTCCGAAAGACACTTGAGGTAGAATGTTAAGAAAATTATTTTCAAATTTTAAAAGTTAAATTTTATGGCGATATAAGCATAAGTAGAAATATTTAGTAACTACAAATTTGTAGAAAAAATGTGTACGAGAGGACTTAGATATGTAATGGATGTTAATAAATTTTTTACAATGTCTCTACATGCTACTGATGGATGATGAAGGCACATTTAATTTCATTTCACTTTGAGATGTTTTCAATATCGTATCAAGAAGCATGTTTACGTGACTATGTACGATTATTGATATGCTTTGCAACGTGTATAAATTATACTAACGGTTTAAAACGTGTCTATCTTTGTGTTATTTTGAGACGACTTTAGTATTGTATAAAAAACATCTTCAATTGTCTATGTAGCGTTCTATGATACGCTTTGTAACATGTCGAGAAGCTATTGACGATTAAAAACGTGGTCTACCACCGTGTCACTTGAGACGCTTACAATACCATCATAAAAAGTGTCTTTAGATGTCTTTTAACACTAAAAACGTGTCTAATATTGTGTATGTTGATACGTTCATAAATTCGTGTTAAAAGCATCTTTTACATGACTATGTAGAGACGCTTTTAGTGTGCGTTGCTATAAAAAGCGTGCCTAGAGCGACTTTTTCTTGTAGTGAACTTGAGGCTGTGGTCCTGATAAGCTACGATTTAATTTTGTGTTTGTTTGGTCTTGAGCGCAAACCTGACATCCAATTTTACCTAGGGTTCAGATTACTCTGCCTGGCTGGAAGTTTGTGTGACAGGGCTTTCAACCAACAATCCTTTGTGCTTTGCAGCACTGAAAGTCCTATGTTTGGTGTTGGTAATTAGTGGCAATGCCTAAGTACTAATCCTATGTCTAAGTTGTATGTAGCATATGAGGATTAGTACATTCCAAGGTTGGTGGCAAGATGGACATGGTGATCATGATGGCCCACACTTGGATTTGGACGCAACCCTACGTGATCAAGGCAAAGGTATATGCTTAAGGGTTGTGTTTTAGTAACCAAGACACCTAGTGGGTGTGGTTACATTATAGGATAGATAGCCGTACTATAAAGAGGGAAATGACGCGGCTATTGAACTCCTAACTGCCGTTGAAGCTAACCAACAATCCGGTTCAACATCAAAGAACAAAGCATATTGATGTCGCCATCACTTTATTAGAGATCATCAATAAAAGGGTGACATTGCTATTGAGAGTATGGGCACCGAAGATCAACTAGCCGATCTATTCACCAAGCCACTTGATGAGAAGAGATTTCACAAGCTAAAGAATGAGTTGAACATACTTGACTTCTCCAACATGAGTTGATGCACCCCCAATGTTATACTTGCCTCTCCTTCGAGCCCAAGGTACAATTGGTTGACATGTCATACATTCTATGCTAAAGACTTGTTTAGTGCATCTAGTCATAATTTACATGTTCTAGGCTCATTCATAAAAATCAATGACTTTGAAGTTTATATGGTGCCACTATTGTTTCCATGACTTGTATGATCTAGTGGTAGCATATAACTTGTTTAAGTAGCTAGTGATCCTAAGTGTTAATCTAGATCACTTGTTGAAATATTTGCTTCAACATGGTGCATGATAACCCTTCTAGTGAGGTGTGAAGAAGCATGCCCTTGGATCAACTGAAGCATTTTATTTGTGCAAGCAATCTAGGTTGAATCACAACCTTGATCCTCACCCCATAATTCAACATGATAATCTATCTAAAATTGGTCCCTTGGGTCGTTGGTGCCAAAGGGGGATAAAATGTTGAAATGTTGTTCACAAGATAGATTCTAAAGGGGGGAGAAAACCTAAAGGGGAGAACTGATAAAAGAAGGAGATCAACTACCATTCACAAAGATATATTCTAAAGGGGAAGAAAACCTAAAGGGGAGAATTGATAAAAGAAGGGGAACAACTAAAATTTTGAGCACACAAGTAGGGGGAGCAAGCTCTTAAACATGAATGTTGTATTTCCATGTGCACTTCATATGTATGATGCATAGTTATGCTTTTCTTTTTCTCTGATACTTGCTTGTGTGGTGACTTGCTAGTATAATTTGAATGATGTATTGAGGTACTAGCATGAATAGGAAGTAGTTAGATTTTTCTTGCTTCATGTTTTCCAAAGTGGTACTAGAGCCTTGCTTATAATGTTGATCTCACAAGGTTTCTAGTTATGTTTGTCCTTTTCAAGTGGTATCTAACTACACAAGGTGCTAAGAGGTGTTTATCACTACTCTGATGGTATCACGCTTCAAAGGTCTATAATCTAAAATACGTAGCACCTATGGATAGTCAATGCTCCTATATTTTTCCTATCTAAGCATGTATGCTTCCTAAATCCAAACATATAGCATACATGTAGGGGGAGCCATTGCTATCAATTTGAATTCATGATCACATGTCCATAATTCTTACACATGGTAATATACTTGGACAATGTGACATGGGTTCAATAAAAATTTTATCTAATATCTTTGTGAAAGGGTTGTCACCAATTACCAACAAGAGGGAGATTGAAAGTCCTATGTTTGGTGTTGGTAATTAGTGACAATGCCTAAGTACTAATCCTATGCCTAAGTTGTATATAGCATATGAGGATTAGTACATTCCAAGGTTGGTGCAAGATGGACATGGTGATCATGATGGCCACACTTGGATTGGACGCAACCCTACGTGATCAAGA